>NW_020869992.1:309066-316566 GCF_003789085.1 Penaeus vannamei
CATCCTTTTATCAGAATTAATCTTCTCTTCACTTATCCTCCCTTTCCTTCTTTGTTCCCACGGTCAGCCTTTTGTTCCCACGGTCGCCTATTTCTTCCCACGCCCGCAGAGATAGCTCTTCCATTGTCTTTCTTTCCTTTTCATCTAATTTTTCCTTCCTTCTTTCCATTTCATTTATTATTCTATATATTAAGATATCTATCAAAATCCCTAAGTTGTATATTCCTTCTTTATTTCTCTCTTTCTCTCCAGTTTTCCCACGGTGGACATTTCGTTCCCACGGTAGCTTTTTTCTTCCCATGGCCGCAGAGAACATTCTTCCATCCTCTTTTTTCCTTCTTTTCCTTCCATTCCATCCCATATCCGATCTCTACTAATCCATATATATAATTTCTCTATTCCTCTTTCTCTCCAGCTTTCCCACGGTGGCCATTTCGTTCCCACGGCAATCTTCCTTCCTCTTTTTTCCTTCTTTCCTTCCATTCATCATCCCTTATACGAACTCTACTAATCCATATATATAATTTCTCTATTCCTCTTTTATCTTTCTCTTTCTCTCCAGTTTTCCCACGGTGGCCATTTCGTTCCACGGTAGCCTTTTTCTTCCCATGGCCGCAGAGAACGCTCTTCCATCCTCTTTTTTCCTTCTTTTCCTTCCATTCCATCCCACATACGATCTCTACTAATCCATATATATAATTTCTCTATTCCTCTTTTATTTTCCTCTTTCTCTCCAGTTTTCCCACGGTGGCCATTTCGTTCCCACGGTAATCTTCCATCCTCTTTTTTTCCTTCTTTTCTTTCCATTCCATCCCACATACGAACTCTACTAATCCATATATATAATATCTCTATTCCTCTCTTTATCTTTCTCTTCTCTCCAGTTTCCACGGTGGCCCAATTTTGTTCCCACGGTAGCTTTTTTCTCCCAGAGAAAGCTCCTCCATCCTTTTTTCCCTTCTTTTCCTTCCATTCCATCCCACATACGATCTCTACTAATCCATAATATAATTCTCTATTCCTCTTTTATCTTTCTCTTTCTCTCCAGTTTTCCCACGGTGGACATTTCGTTCCCACGGTAATCTTCCATCTCTTTTTTCCTTCTTTTCCTTTCCATTCCATCCCCACATACGATCTCTACTAATCCATATATATAATTTCTCTATTCCTCTTTTATTTTCCTCTTTCTCTCCAGTTTTCCCACGGTGGCCAATTCGTTCCCACGGTAGTCTTTTTCTTCCCATGGCCGCAGAGACCGCTCTTCCATCCTCCTTTTCCTTCCATTCCATCCCATATACGAACTTTACTAATCCATACACATAATTTTTCTATTCCTCTTTTATTTTTCTCTTTCTCTCCAGTTTTCCCACGGTGGCCAATTCGTTCCCACGGTGGCCCTTTCGTTCCCACGGTCGCGTCTGACACTAACCTGCGACGTCTGGGATCAGCGTGTCTGAGGCCATTGTCATCCTGTGCTTGATTCTCACTCCCTTCTTTTCTCTTTCTTTTCTCTTCTCTTCTGGTTCGCGTTTCTCTGGATTGTTTTTGTGTTCCTTTTATCCTGATTTCTTTTATAATTTGTATGTTTTTTTATTTTTATTTTTTTTTTTTTTTTTTTTGTATCTGAAGATATTCATTTATTTGGTATTATTTAGAATTCTAATTTATGTTTTATTTTCCGTCTTCACTTTTTTTCTTTCTTTTTTTGAGAGGGGGTGGGGTGGGGGCGATGACCATTTCATCCATCTCACACATCCACCCACTTACAAACTCACCCACCTCATCCTTCTCACTCATTCACTCACCCACCTCATCTTTACCTCACCCACCTACCTCATCAATTTCATCCATCTCACTCATTCACTCACTCACTAACTCACCACTCATCCACTTCACCCAATCTCCCTCATTCACTTCACCAACTACCCACCTCATCCACAAATCTCCCTCATTCACAACTCACCCACCCTCATCCATCTCCTCATTCACTCACTGACTCACCCACCTCATCCACTCATCCACTAATCTCCCTCATTCACTCACCAACTCACCCACCTCATCCACTCATCCTTCTCCCTCATTCACTCATTCACTAACTCACCCACCTCATCCATCTCCCTCATTCACTCACTGACTCCACCCACCTCATCCACTCATCCTTCTCCCTCATTCACTTCACTAACTCAACCCACACTCATCCACTCATCTTCTCCCTCATTCACTCACTAACTCACCCACCTCATCCACTCATCCATCTCCCTCATTCACTCACTAACTCACCCACCTCATCCACAAATCTCCCTCATTCACTAACTCACCCACCCTCATCACAAATCTCCCCTCCTATTTCTCATCCACTCATCCTTCTCCCTCATTCACTAACTCACCCACCTCATCCACTCATCCGGCGATAAGGCCCCATAATTTCATTAATCTCCCTCATCCACTCATCCATCTCCCTCATTCACTAACTCACCCACCTCATCCACTCATCCAATCTCCCTCATTTCACTCACTCACTAACTCACCTCATTCACTAACTCATCCTCCACCTCACCCACTCATCCATCTCCCTCATTCCTCATTCACTAACTCACCCACCTTCATCCACTCATCCTTCTCCCTCATTTCAGCGCACTAACTCACCCACCTCATCCACCATCCATTCTCCTCATTCAACTCACTAACTCACCCACCTATCCACTCAATCCTTCTCCTCTTCATTCCACTCACTAATCTCACCCACCATCATCCCACTCATCCTTCTCCCTCATTCACTCACCAATTCACCCACCTCATCCACTAATCTCCCTCACTCACTAACTCACCACCTCATCCACTCATCCGGCGATAAGGCCACCATGATTTCATTAATCTCCCCTCATCACTAACTCATCCACCTCATCCACTCATCCTTCTCCCTCATATCAACTAACTCACCCACCTCATCCACTTCATCCATCTTCCCTCATTCACTCACTAACTCACCCACCTCATTCTCATCTCCCTCATTCACCACTACTCAGCCACCTCATCCATCTCCCCTCATTCACTCACTGACTCACCCACCTCATCCACTCATCCTTCTCCCTTCATTTTCACTCACTAACTCACCCACTCATCCACTCATCCTTCTCCCTCATCACTCACTAACTCACCCACCTCATCCACCTCATCCATCTCCCTCATTCACTCAACCTAACTCACCCACCTCATCACAAAATCTCCCTCATTACTAACTCACCCCACCTCAATCCACAAATCTCCCTCATTCACTAAACGTCACCACCTGCATCAGCTTCATACGGGCGATAAGGCCCCATAATTTCATTAATCTCCCTCATTCACTTCATCCATCTCCCTCACTCACCTAACTCACCCACCATCATCCACTTAAATCTCCTCATTCACTAACTCATCCACTTCATCACCCCTCATTTCACTCACTACTCACCCACCTCATCCACTCATCACTAATCTCCTCATCACTAACTCACCCACCTCCACTCCCCATCTTCCCTCATTCACTCATTCAACTAACTCAACCCAGCCTCATCCACTTCACCAATCTCACTCATTCACTCACTAACTCACCCACCTCATCCACCTAATCTCCCTCATCACTCAACTAACTCACCCACTCATCCACAAAAATACTCCCTCATTCACTAACTCACCACCCTCATCCACTCATCCACTAATCTCCCTCATTCACTCACCAAACTTCACCCACCTCATCCACTCATCCATCTCCCTCATTCACTCACTAACTCACCCACCTCATCCACTGCATCACATCTCCCTCATTCATAACCTCACCCACCTCATTCCACTCATCCATCTCCTTCATTCACTCACTAACTCACCTCCATCCATCCCTACCACCCTCCTCATCTTTTCTCACTCCAAACTCATCCATCTCCCTCATTCAACTCACTAATTACACCTACCTCATCCACTCATCCATCTACCCTCATTTCACTTAACTCACCAACTTCATCCACTACATCCATCTCCCTCATTCACTCACTAACTCACCCACCTCATCCACTCATCCATTCTCCCTCATTCACTCACTAAACTCACCCACCTCTCCACTTCAACCAATCTCCTCATTCACTAACTCACCCACCTCATCCAGCTCATCCTCTCCTCATTCACTCACTAACTCACCCACCTCCATCCACTCACAAGTCATCCATCTCCCCATCATTCACTCACTAACTCAGATCCACCTCATCCATCTCCCTCATTGCCCACTCATCCATCTCCCTCATTCACTCGACTAAACTCATCCATCTCCCTCATTTCAGCCACTCACCCACCTCATCCACTCATCCATCTCCTGATCAGTTAACGCATTCACTAACTCACCCACCTCAATTCACTCATCCACCCATCACTAGTCTCCCTCATTCACTAACTCACCCACCTCATCCACTCATCCGGCGATAAGGCCCCATAATTTCTCGGCCATCGCATCCGTCTCAACTTCTCCCAACAGATCTCCAGCGACGACGCGATAAAATCTTTGCAATTATGGGTCTTTTCTCCTCTTCTCTGGCGTCTCCTGGCTCCTTCTTTCTCGCCTGCTTCTCTTTCTTCCCTTTCTTTCGTGCTGGTTTGTCTTGTGGTTTTAGTTTTGGTGGTCTGATCTCTCTTTCTTCGATTTCCTCTCTGTTCTCATCTCGTTTTCTCTCTGTCTTTCTCTCTCTTTTTTCGTTCTCTCTCTCATCCTCGGTCTCCTCTTTCTTCTCCTCGTTCCTCACTGTCTTCTTTCTGCTCTCTTTTTTCCGTTCTCTCTCTTATTCTCGTCTCTTTCTCTCTCGTTATCTATCTCTCCTTCCTCTCAATCCCTCCCTCTCCCTCCCTCTCCCTCCCTCTCCTCCCTCTCCTGCCCCTCTCCTCCCTCTCTCTCCCCTCGTCTCTCCTCTCTCTCACTCTCGATCTCCACCTCTCTTCCCCTCTCTGCTCCCTCTCTCTCCCCTCTCTCATCGCCATATCTCTCCCTCTCTCTCCCCTCTCTCTCCCCTCTCTCATCCTCTCCTCCCTCTCCTCTCCCTCTCTCCCTCTCCTCCCTCTCCTCCCTCTTCCCTCCTCTCCCTCTCATCATCTCCCTCTCTTCCCTCTCTCTCCCTCTCTCTCCCTCCTCTCCCCTCTCTCTCCCCTCTCTCTCCCTCTTCTCCCTCTCTCTCCGTCTCTTCTCTCACTCTCTCTCTCGCCTCTCTCTCTATCCCCTCTCTCTCTCACTCTCTCTCTCCTCGTCTCTCTCTCTCCTCTCCTCTCCTCCCTCTCTCTCTCCCTCTCTCTCTTCGCCCTCTCTCTCCTCCCTCTCTCTCTCTCTCTCTCTCACCCTCTGCTCTCCCCTCTCCCTCTCCCTCTCCCTCTCCCTCTCCCCTCTCGCTCTCCCTCTCCTCTCCCTCTCCAATCTCCCTCATCTCCTATTCTATACTCTATCTCTATCTCTATCTCTATCTATATTCTCTATCTCCTATCTCTATCTCTATCTCTATCTCCTATCTCTATCTCTATCTCTATCTCTATCTCTATCTCTATCTCTATCTCCTATCTCGTATCTCTATCTCTATGCTCTATCTCTATCTCTATCTCTATCTCTATCTCTATCTCTCATCTCTATCTCTATCTCTATCTCTAATTCTATCTCTAATCTCTATCTCTCTCCCTCTCCCCTCTCCCTCTCTCTCCCTCTCCCTCTTCCTCTCCGCTCGTCCCCTCTCCCTCTCCCTCTTCCCTCTCCTCTCCCTCCCCTCTCCCTCCCTCTCCCCTCTCTCCCTCTCCCTCTCTCTTTCTCTTTCTCTTGTCTCTTTCTCTTCTCTTTCTCTCTCTCTCTCTCTCTCTCTCTCTCTCTCCTCCCACCCCTCCTATCTCTCCCTCTTCCCTCCCTCCTTCCCTCCCTCCCTCCCCTCTATCTATCTATCTACCCTCCCTCTCTTCTCTCCTTCCTTCCCTCTCCCTCTTCCCTCCCTATCTCTCTCCCTCCCTCCCTCCCACCTCCCTCTATCTATCTATCTCTTTCCCCCTCTCTCTCTCTCTTTATCTCCCTTTCTCCCCTGCCCTTGCACCTCCAAAGCAAGAAGCTATAAATTCCAAAGACGAATATATTACAACGGGATTCAGAGTTTTAACACAACTTTCGTTAGTTTACATAAAATTCAAAGACATTCGTTCAGCAGACATTAATATGCTTTAATTCCTTTGGTGAATATGCATACGCCGAGCGATGTAAATATGAAATAAAACGAAATGGTAAAAAAAAATAAATAGATAATTAGAATGGGTAACAGGTTGAGTAAATAAATAGTAATTGTGATTGTTTGACGAAACAGAAAGGAATTCTTGAAGTAATGAAAAGAGAGAGAGAGAGAGAGAGAGAGGGGAGAGAGAAGAGAGAGAGAGAGAGAGAGAGTGAGAGTGAGTGAGTGAAATAACAATAAAAGAAGAAGAGAAAAATGACAGAAGACCCTAGAGAAACAAAGAAGAAAGAGGGGGGAAGGAGGGAGAAGAGAAAGAAGAGAAAATAAGAGAGAAATAGAAATTCAACACGACCCAACTGAAACCGAGAATTCATTTTGATGCTCCTTCATTTTCCTCTCTCTCTCTCTCTTCTCTCTCTCTTCTCTTCTCTCTCTCCTCCCTCATTCTCTCTCTCTATCTCTCTTCTCTCCTCTCGCTCTCCCTCCATCCCTCCCCTCCCTCTCCCTCCCCTCTCCCTCTCCCTCTCCCTCTCCCTCTCTCCTCTCCCTCTCCTTCTCCTCTTCGCGTCCTCTCCCTCTCCTCTCCTCCTCTCCCTCTTCCTCCTCTCCCTCTCTTTCTCCCCTCTTCCTCTCTCTCTTCTCCCTCTCCCTCCTTCACCTCCCCCTCGCCTCTCCTCTTTCCCTCTTTCCCACATATATATAAAGAAACCCACCATGACGAGGTCTCATTGATATAAAAGAATTTTCGGAGAGAATTTCATCTGAATCGGAAATTACCTCGATTAAAATTTTTTTATCTTCTTGACTGATCTCTCTCGGTCGTAGGGGTTCATGCTGGTTCGGAAGAGGAGGAGAGGAAGAGGACGGGAGGGAGGAGAGATGGAGGGAAGAGGAAGAGGAGGAGGGGGGAGAACGGGAGGGGAGGAGGAGAGGAGAGGAGGGAGGGGAAGGAGGAAGGAAGGATGGAGAGGAAAGAAAGAGGAGGACGGGAGGGGAGGAAGGAAGAAAGAGGAAGGAGGAGGGGGACGGGGGACGGGAGGGGAAGAGGATGGAAGAGGAGAGGAGGAGGAAGAGGAGAAGAGGAGGAGGGGGAAAAGGGAGGGAGGAGGAAGGAAGAGGGGGGAGTAGAGAGTGGAAGGAAGAGAGGAAGATCAAGAAGAGGAGAAAGTGGAGAAAGAGGAATGAGGGATGGAAGAGATAGGAAGCGAGGAAGGAGAGGAGAAGAAAAGGAGGATGTGAGAGAGGAAGAGGAAAGAAGAGGAGAGGAAGGAGGGGAAAGGAAGAA
>NW_020869992.1:321566-341487 GCF_003789085.1 Penaeus vannamei
GCTGTGCTATAAATGCAGATAATCTACATAAAAGCGTCTTAGTATATTGCAGTCGTTGGACTTTGTCTCATTCCTTTGCATTTATCTAGCACTAAATTTATCCATCAATATGTGAAGCCTTCATCCGATTGGCCTAAAGCAGTTTTCCCTGATATAATTGAGAAATAATATTTTTTAAAACCTTTTCAGATGAGTTAAATGCTCCAAACTATTGCTCTACACTGCCTCTAGCTCCACAAAGTTCTATATCAATAATATTAAGAAAATTATGGTAGTTTTATTTTAAAATCATTTCAAAAAATTTTGACCAGCTAACAATACGGCAACAATCTTCTATTCATGCCAAATAAGGGCTTATAACAGATTACTCAAAGTTCATTCAATAACAAATTTATATTTGTTAACCAAGTTATTCAGTGACTTAATTCTACCCATTTATTTCTATATCCCATATAGAGCTGAATTTTAAAGTTTCTGCAGAGTCAGGTATCAAGGATTCAACAGGGCAACATACACATGCCCTGCTTTTCAGATATAATGCAAAGCGAGAAGGGCCAGAGGCCAAATTAGTTAATTGCAATCTGAAAAAGAGAAGTAAACAATACAGAAATTTGCCTAATGATAAGAGCACAATCACACAGTCATATGAGCAGTTGTGGTTGTTACATGAACAACTGGAAGCTCTCGTCATGCCTCATGCTGGCCAGTCTCCACAAACCTGCTGGAGCATCAGAAGCCTCTTGTCACCCGAGTGTCCTCCACCGAGCCTATGCTCACCACTGAACTGCTGGGAATTTGTGTCATCAATCAACCTGAATTCAATTGTGTGCAAAGGCAAGACCTTTTCCATGAAAGCATTTGACCCAAATGGATAAGACTGCCCTTGGCAGAATGAAGGGGAGCACAACAATGGCTATGCTACCATTTAATTTCATCTTCTCCCAAGCTTCTGTAATTTTATAATTGCTTAATTTCTCTTTGTATCTATGTGAAAAATATATAATTCTGCATAAATGTCTTGAGGGGAAAAAAAAAAAAAAAAACATTATATAAAAAATGCCTGTAAATACCTTTCAATATCTGGATAATATTTAGTTCCATATGCATTTACTATCTCAAAATATTCTTTTACCCATTTTTACACACCTATGTGAAATCTAAATCTATTTTGGACTCCTTTGTGCAATTTGTGCAAAACCAATATTTCTGACCTATTACACTCATTACTCCTGAAAAATCTTCCTTTAAAGAAAGCTCCATTAGTAAAACTTTCAGAGGAGCAGCAGGTTTAGTCTCACCTTCCGAGACCCTGAGAGGGGAGGGGGATCATTCCATCCACGAGGAACAGAGGAGTCGTAGGCTGCTGGAGGCTTTGTTGGAGGCGGCGGCTGCTGCATCTGTGGCTGACTTCCATACATGGGAGCCCCTGGAGCCTGGGATGCCGGAGTGAAGAACTGGGGCCCTGTAGGTGCCGGTGCAGAGGGGAGGGAGGGATTAGGAGGAACCTGTGCAGGTCCTCCAGGGGGAGGCATGAAAGAGGGTGGCTGATTCTGCATGCTAGGGGGCTGGTTTAAGCATGAGGTATCAGAGACATAGCGGTTTGTGCCTCCTCGTCGCAAACCTACAAAAAGAGAGAAAGAAAGAGGAAGTAGCTTTGTGCCCAGTCTTGTAGGGCACATAACAATGAGATAAGCATATTTTAGTAAAAAATATGGATTACAAGAAAAGTTTATTACATGCAACAACTAATTATTCAAGTAACATTTTTTTTATGGATTAATCAACTCTTTCCAGATATAACTTGAAGATCCAGAAGTCATGCAAATTACCTAAATTCTCATCTAACTTAATATGAACCATCAACTTAATGAACAATGAAACTTGCAATTGGCTAACTTTAAATTATTCTTCATACATGAGCTTAAACACTAAGGACCATACTGAAGACCATGATAATACATAATGTATTATCATGCATACAATAAGATACATAATTGCAACAAAGTAAGCCTCACATCTACATACAAAATAAGAAGTGTTTCAATACATTTTGCATTTTAAAAAGTGTGCATCTTGTGAAAGTACTTGAGCTTTTTATAAGGTACCATGAATATAGTAATTCTTAAATCTAGCTGAAACCCACAAAAAACATTACCTTCTTTAATGCTATTTATTCAACAGATTAAATGTCATTGCATATATATATATATATATATATATATAAATATATATATATATATATATATATATATATATAAATATATNTGAGAAGAGAGAGAGAGAGAGAGAGAGAGAGAGAGAGAGAGAGAGAGAGAGAGAGAGAGAGAGAGAGAGAGAGAGAAGAGAGAGAGAGAAGAGAGAGGGGGGGAGAGAACAGAGACAGAGACCGAGTGAGAAAAAGAGATTATAAGAGAGAAAGATGCCATAGAAAGAGAACACATGTGCACAAGAAAGTACACATACAAAAAAAAAAAAAAAAAGACAAACAAAACAAAAAACCAAAAGAAAAAAGACAAATTCCGAACAGATAAAGCGACAAAAAACTAGAGAGAAAAAAATGTGGGATAACAGACGGGCCAATTATCACCAGAGACTGCTTCTACAGACCACCCACGAGAACACAGCCCCATTAAGATAACAGCCAAGATAAGCCTAAAACCCACCGCACCCATACCACAGAAAGAGATAGTTAAAAATGAGTTGGAAGTAAATTAGAAATATATCATTTAAGATTTCATTAAGAAACAAAATATTATATATATATATATATATATATATATATATTTATATATATATATATATATATATATATTATTATATATTATTATATTATATATATATACATATATATATAATAATATATAATATTATATATATATATATATATATACATATATACATACATATATACATATATACATACATACATACATACATACATACATACATACATACATACATACATATATATATATATATATATATATATTATATATATATATATATATTATATATATATAACACAATCTATAACTAAACAGACAAGAATACAAACACAACAGAGAGAGAGAATGAGAGAAAGGGAGACAGGGTGGGAGAGAGATAATGGGAGGATGGATGGATGGATGGATTGGAGGGAGGGGGGGGAGGGAGGGGAGGGAGGGAGGGAGGGAGAGAGGGAAGGAGGGAGGAGGGAGAGAGGAGAAGAGAGAGAGAGGAGAGAAGAGAGAGAGAGAGAGAGAGAGAGAGAGAGAGAGAGAGAGAGAGGAGAGAGAGAGAGAGGAGGAGAGAGGGAGAGAGAGAGAGAGAGAGAGAGGAGAAAGAGAGAGAGAGAGAGAGCGAGGGATGGGAAGGAGAGAGAGAAACAGAGACAGAGAGAGAGAGAAATCGTAGACGAGAAACCCAGCCCGGTATCGGCCCGGATGTAATTTACCGAATCAGCATCGTTAGACACAAATTACACATTCAGAAATTATGAGGGACTGTTTCACACACAAACACACACAATATACCTACCAAAAATCCATAGCATTAGATACACTACCTACTACCTACTTACCTACCTACATACATGCATACATACACAGTAAATACACACACACTACCCTCACCACCCCTCCCCCACCCCAAAATCATCACCTACCTACTTAAATACATACCTACACACACACACACACACACATACATACACGTAAATACACACACACACACTACCCAACCCACCCAACCCACCCCCACCCCACCCTCCACCCCAAAATCATCAACCTACCTACTTAAATACATACCTACATACACACACACACACATACATACACGTAAAATACACACACACACTAACCCCAACCCCACCCACCCCACCCCACCCCTCCCTCCACCCCAAAATCATCACCTACCTACTTAAATAATACCTACACACACACACACATACATACATACACGAAATAACACACACATACCCCCACCCACCCCTCCCTCCACACCCAAAATCATCACACATACATGCATACACGTAAATACACACACACACACTACCCCAACCCACCCACCCTCACCCCACCCTCCCTCCTTCCACAACCCCCAAAATCATCGCAACAGAAGACACACGCAAGTTACACACACACACACACACACGCCACATATCGAAATTCCGGCATTACGTTCCGCCCAGAAACTGCGGTATTGGTCGAGCCGCCGCCGTTTGAAGCCGAACCTTCTCTCATCGCCGACAAATGGCTGCTCGAAAACTATGCAGACATCGAGACAGGATTCTATTACGGAACCAGTTCGACGCAGCGGGCCTAATTGCGTTCGGGCGGTGCGGGTAGGATTGGGGGAAGGATTGGGGGGAAGGATGGGGAAGGGGGAAGGTTGGGGATAGGTGGGGAAGGGCGGGGAAGGATTGGGGAAGGATGGGGAAGGGGGAAGGAAAGGTGAGGGAAGGGGGGGGAAGGGCGAGGAAGGAATGGGGGATAGGTGGGGGAAGGGGGAAGGAAAGGTGAGGGAAAGGGCGGGGGAAGGATGGGGAAGGGGGGAGGGAAGGTTGGGAAGGACTTGGAGGAAAGGGTAGAGGGAAGATTGGGGAAGGTGGGAAGGATGGGACAAGGCAGGGGAAAAGATGGGGTAAGGATTCGGGAAGGGCAGGGGGAAGGATAAAGGAAGGACTGGGGAATCGAGACCCGCACTCCCAGTCTATATAACCAAGCTTTCCATGATTTTCCCTAGGACATAAGCAATCATTCCCTTCTTTTATACTTTACGATCTTCCCTCCTCTTACTCTTCACTCTAATTAAATAAATTCCTTCTCAGACTATTAATTGATACTAATGGAACTGTCATCTGCGACTACTCCGTCACTGTTAGACTATTCCACGGACCACTAAAAATAACTAAATAAACAAGATATTCTTTCTCAAATAAAGCATTATATGTTGTTTTCTTGCCGCATTTTTTCCATATTTCCTCTCTCTGTGTTTGGAGGCAAGGCCAGGACTCGTCTGAGAATATCGCAAATTGATACAAGGGGATTTACCAACTACGTTAATAAACTTGTCAAGCATTGTGATTTATATTAGAGTAAAAATACCTGACTTAGAATACCAACACTCAGCTTTACTTGTGTTTGGGAGGAAGGCCAGGACTCGTCTTGACGTGAAATCATCATTAAAATAACGAACTCTGCTTTCCCCCAAATTAATTGTTAACATTTAGACAAAACTATTTATAAATGAGCATTATAATTTACTCTATTTGTTATAACACTATATTTTGCTATATTGATATGCTTTTAGATTTATGAAAATATGTAAACAAATGTTTCAGTGACGGATATGCATCTTTGAAATCAAAAAACAGGGCACCTTTTTAATCTTATTTTTTCATGTATATATATGTGCATGTATATGTATATATTTTTTATTTCTTTTATTTATTTTTCTCTTTTTTTTTCCTTTTGTTGTAGACAAACATTCTACAAAAGCGAACTTTTAAATTATTCTTCTATTTGAACCCTGAGTCAGCTCTGGGTCAACCTAAAGTGAACGCTTGGTGAGGTGTTGTTGAACTTTGTGTGAACTCCAGGTGAACTCTACGTGTCCTTGTAAGTGAACGGTACGTGAACTTTTGAATATTACGTTGAACTCTACGCTTAACTCTATGTGACCTTGAAAAGTGAACGCTATGGTGTGAACTTTTGATGAACCTTAGGTGAATATTGGGGTGTGAACTCTCGTGTGAACTCTGGATGCTCTAACTTGGCAGTGACTCTCTGTGGCCAACTGGGTGAGATGTAGCGGCCTTTCTAAGTGAATCCTACAATGAAACTTGCGGCGGAATTCTAATGAAAACCCTAATTAGAACTACTGAGCGAAATTCTAAGAAAACCCTAATTGAACTCTGGGCGAATTTCTAAGTGAATCCTAATTAAACTCTGGACGAATTCTAAAAAACCTAAACCCCTAAGTGAGGTCTGGGTGCATTCTAAGGTAAATCTAAATACTGAACCCTAAATGAGCTACTGGGCCGGCGGCGGAATTCTAAAGCGTGAAGAACCCTCAGTGAAGCTCTGGTCTGGAAAAATTTCTAAAGTACATTTTCTAAGTGCAACCCCAGTGAGTTTCAGATGCGGGAAAAATACTAACTAAGCTACATTCATAAGGGAAACCCCCTCCCCTAAGTGACGCTAGATTGAAAATTCTAAGTAAATTCTAAGTGAACCCTCCCTAAGTGAGCTCAGATGAAATTCTAAGTAAATTCTAACGTGCAACCCTCCCTAAGTTGTAGCTCAAGATGAAATTTCTAAGTAAATTCAAGTGAACCCTCCCTAAGTGAGTTCAGATGAAAATTCTTAAGTAAATTCTAAGAAAAATATAAACTGAAACCCCTCCCTAAGTGAGTTCAGATGAAATTCTAATGTTGAACCTTTAGTGAGCTCAGATGAAATTATAAGAGAATTCTAAGTGGAAACCCTAAGTGAGCTCTTGGCTTGGAATTCTAAGTGAATTTCTAAGTGAACCCATCAGTGAGCTCTGAGGGGAATTCTAAGTAAATTCTAAGTGAACCACCTCCCCCTAAGTGCCTCATATGAAATTCTTAAGTGAATTCTATGTTCGCAAACCCTCAGTAAGCCCCGGGAGGAATTTCTAAGTGAACTCCCTAAACTGCGAATTAACTCAAGGACGTTTCAACTCCTGAGGGGCGATGTCGGCTGTGTTCCTTAAATAATGGGGTGATGCAGTCCTGCGGGAAGGTGCTTCATATCCCCCCCCCCATCCCCCCCTTTTCCCTTTTTTCATTTTCTTTCTTATATTTCCTTTTTCCTTTTCGTTTTTTCTCGTTTTCGGCTTTCTGCTTTTTCTGTTTTTTTTTTTCTTCATTTCTTTCTCTTCCTTTGTTATTGATAATAATAAAATTATTATAATTATTTACAATTATTATCATTATTATTATCATCTCATCATCATCCTCTTCTTTCTTCTTTTTCTTCCCCATTCTTCCTTATCCCACCTCCCTCCTTTCTCCTCCTTCCTAGTTTCTTCCTACCTCCCCTATCCCTCTTTCCCTTCCCTTCCTTCCTTCCCTCCCTCCCTTCCCCCTTCCCTCCCTCACTTTCCACTCCTCCCTTCCCTCCTCCTCCCTCCTTCCCCTCCCTCCTTCTCCCTCCCACCCTCCTTCCCTCTCCCCTCCCTCCTCCTTCCTCCCTCTTCTTTCTGGAGCTTGACACTCCCCCTCATTCTCCCTCACAAACGGCTTCCTCATCTCCACCAGCCCACCTCCTCCTCCCCCCTGCCATGAACACCCGTTGCAATGATAGGTAAATATGCCCCCTCCTTCGCCTCGCCTTAATAGGGCTTTCTAAACTGCGTTTCCGTCTGCTTCAGCTTTCAGTTTCGCTTCGTTTCTTTTCTTCTTTTTTTTTTTTTTAGGCGCGGGGTGGGTTGGAGGGAGGGAGCCGGTTGGGAGGGGAGGGGCAGGAGAGGGAGCGAGGGAGGCGCCGAGGGAGGCGGAGGGGAGGGAGGGACGGGCACTGGAGGGACGGGAGGGAGGGAGGGAGGGAGGGGTGGAGACACGGGAAGGAGAGGGAGGGAGAGGAGAGAGACTAGCTTGAGAGAGAGATGAGAGAGAGAGAGGATAGAGACTGAGGAGGAGAGTGACCGAGAGTCGGCTTAAGATCATGAGACTTGACTCCCGAGACGCCGGCTCGGACGGCTCCGCTCCGACGACCGAGCGGCCCCTGCCGACCCCTCTCCGGAGGCCTACAGATCGAGATCGTAAACCCTGACTGACCGAGGGAGAGAGAACCGAGAGAGATGAGACGAGAAGAAGATAGACGAGACGCAGGAACCCGTAATCGAGCGAGAGCGGACGACTGACAGCAGGAGGGAAACCAGACAGACAGACATTCAGACACACACAGATAGACAGAGGAAGCGAACCCGGTTTTAAGAAGAGATCGAGGAAAGACGAGAGTCAGAGACAGAGAGCAAGAGATCAGCGAAACCGGTGGGAAGAGGAGAAGCGCGCAGAGAGAGAGAGAGAGAGAGAGAGAGCTGAAGAAAACGAACGACCTCCTCGTGGGGAGAAGAGACCGAGGGAAGATAAGAGAGCCAAAAGGACCCCGAAAGATTCTGTCCTTGGCATCCCTCTAACGTGATTGCTTTTAAATCTTATTTAGCGAAGACAGATAGGAATTGGCGCGAAGGTTCTTGGCTTTCTCCCTCCTCTCCTGTCGCCGTCCCGTCCTCTTTCGTTTGCTGGTGTCTGCCTCCTTTTATCATTTATCCTTTTCTGTATTCTTTACTCTGATTATCATTTCATTTATTATCCTTTTTCTTTATTCTCATCTTATCTTTTTATATTTTTATTATTTATTGTCTATTGTCCTTCATATTCCTTTATTTAGTGTTGTCAATTTTCCTTTTTCTTTATTTTTATTATCATTTTGTTATCATTTTTCTTATTTTCTATTCTTATTGTCCTTTTCTTATTCCTTTATTCTTGTTGTCATTTTCCTTTTTTCTTTATTCTCATTATCATTTTATAATTTTTCTTATTTATTTATTCTTATTGTCCTTTTCATATTCTTCTTTTTTTGTTGTCATTTTCCTTTTTCTTTATTTTTATGATAATTTTGTTATCATTTTTTATTTTTTATTCTTATTGTCATTTTCTTATTCCTTTATTCTTGTTGTCATTTTCCTTATTCTTTATTCTTATGATCATTTTGTTATCATTTTCTTATTTTTTATTCTTATTGTCCTTTTCTTATTCCTTATTCTTTATTCTTATGATCATTTTGTTATCATTTTTCTTTATTCATATTGTCCTTTTCATATTCCTTATTCTTGTTATCATTTTCCTTTTTCTTTATTATTACCATTTTCTTATTATCATTTTTCTTATTCATTTATTCTTAATATCAATTATATTCTTATCATCATTTCCTTATCATAATTTTCCAATTCTTTTATATTCTTATTATCCCTTTCTTTTTTTTTATTCCTATTATCAATGAATGAATGAAATATTGTATGTATGTATGCTTGTATGTATGTATGTTTGTATGTATCGCGCTGTATGCCATGTATGCATGTATGCACGTGTTATGTATGTTGTATGTATGTATGTATGTATGTATGTATGTATGCATTGTATGCACGATGTGTATGATTATGTATGTATGTATGTATGTATGTATGCATGTATGTAGGTGTGTGTACGTATCACTGTATGTGTTAGTAAGTAATTTTAACTATAAAAACACACACGTAGTCACACAATGAAAAGAAAGAAGAAGAAGAAGAAGTAGAAGAAGTGGAAGCGAAAGAAGAAGTGGAAGAAGAAGAAGAACAAGAACAATAAACAAGACAAAAACGAAAACGGCATAAAAAAAAAGAAAACAAAAACCAAATAAATAAATAAAAAAATAAAATAATAATAAGAAGAAGGAAGCAAAGAACAAGAACAAGAAAAAAAAAAAGAAAAAGGAAAAATAAAACAAAAAACAATAACAAATAAAAATAATAATAAACAAATTAGCAATGAGAAACTCCAAGAACCATCAATATTGTTCTAAAACAAAATTTCTGACTGATTTACAGCGACGTCTTTTGGCAAAGTCTCCTCGGCGACAAAACATTAAAGCCATGTTTTGAAGACAGGTGTCACGTGACACAACGATTTATTGCGGGTTTTGAAAGTCGATATTGGTGTGTTTGTTTGTTGGCTGTGGGGCGGAGTTTGTGTGTTTGTTTGTTTGGGCGTGGCGTTGTGTTTGGTTGTTTGTGGGGGGAATATGTGTGTTTGTTCTGTGCGGAGTTTTGTGTGGTTATTTGGTTTGTGGGAATGGACACGTGTGTGCTGTGGGGGGGCGTGGGGGGGTTGTGTGTGTTTGTGACAGAAGAGTAGAACCAGATAGTTCCATCTGATTAAAAAAATCGGTATTTGATTAAAAAGATCTAAAATCAGTTATCAAAAGAGTACATTCGAGATAGTGACTAAATATATAAACCACATCAATTCAAAGTTTAATAACTCAATGCAAGAATTTTTTTAATGTTCTAAGATTTTCATGCTGCTGTTTACATGCCAAATAATAGCTTGCTGAACATTTCTTATTGTTAAAAAAAGCTGCTGTTAAGGAAATCTTTCTTGTTTGATCATTTAGCAATTATTGTAGTTTCATTTCTTTATCGTTATTTATAAGTTCTCTGTTCCTCTCCGAACATTTCTGCGGTCCAGTTGCTCGGTCTCATCATCATCATCAGAGAGCTAACGCCCGACGGGGTGGCCTATAGACGCATCCACCCCTTCCTTTTCCCACACGCGCGCCAGGCAGGGACTAGGCCCATCCACGAACGTCCTCACGATAGGTTTGATCGATCTGCCCAATGGCCACGACTTCCTCCGGTCGTCCCACAGGCTCTCCACTCAGGGCTGTCTCGACAGACAACCTGATGGGTAGGATCATCCTGTGGGAAGCGATCCAGGGTGCGCTGCAATAGCCTCAGTTGGTGATCACAGATTTAAAAACAGGTCCTGTTGTTGCCAATCCTCACGGTGCAACCGTTGGCCCTCATGATCCACAGGCCCTCATGATCCATCCTAATTACAAAAACGCATCAATACATGACTCCAAGGCGAAGGATAACGTCCAGGGTTTCATTACCCCTATTAGCAAAACTGCATTATCATGTAGCATTGTCCTTCTGCACAGGTACGGCATCTCCCAAATACTCTTGTTGAAAGTCATGACCCTTGCTGCCAGGCAGGGGTCATGTCAGCTGACTTCCTGGTCTGACAGCCCAGAGTTATGAATTACACTACCTAGGGGTAAAGCTTTCCAATGTCCTCTCCGCAAGCATAACCAACCGTTACAAGTGTCTCCTAGCAAGTCTTCGAAGTCCTGGATCTTGGTCTGGTCCCAGGAGACCTCTAGATCTAAAGCCTTCACTTATTGCTAAATACAACCAAAGTTACGCACCGAGATTTTCCATAGACAGATAGAATAGCAATATTATCAGCAAAGTCATGGTCTGTAAACTTGATATTGCCCAGAGTTGTTCCACAATGGGCTTTGGGACAGTAGCCTACCAGCTTTTGAAAAAGTGTTGGCGCAAGGACCACAGCTTGGCCTCACTCCCCTGAACTAACAGAAAGAAGCTCGACAGGCACCCCCAACGACACTTACAGGACTTCAGTACCGTTTGTATACAGGGCTTGCTATTAGTCTAATAATCCTTGTTGGAATTCCTTTCAATCTCAGGATCTCCCACAGTGACTCCCGCCTTCTTGAGGTCGATGCAGGCTGCAAACCGCCACGCCCGAAAGCTCACAGTGGCATTCTACAATAACTCGAAGCGCCAGTGATACGGTCTATTGTGGACTTACCATAAGTGAATCCAGATTGCTCGGTCTCTGGGCCTCAGAAGGTGGTTCTATTATAAACGTCCTCAGAAGGAAGTGGGCAAGAACCTTGCTTAGTATACTGAGCAGTGCGTGATGTCCTTCGGTAGTTACTGCAGTCCATCGGTCCCCCCTTCCCCTCTTCCAGAGAGGGATGACCGTCGCCCCTCAACAGCTCAGGGGAACGTCGCGTACCGGACTGCCTGATGCAGCCAGCGCAGCAAGATGTAACCCCTCCACCCCTGTGTCATGTGTTCACCACCAGCCTTTTTATCAGTTCAGCTGGTATGCTGCAGATACCCCGCTGCTTTTGCCACCTTCAGGCTTGGAGATCCGCCCCCATAATTTCCGTTAGGGAGGGAGGATCCTTCACATTAGCCTGTGTTCAGCATACGTGCTATATCCGGCCAATCACCTACATCCAAAAACGGTGGCGTCAAGCTGTACAACTGTCAAAATATTCAGCCAGCGCTCCAGCACCTCAACAGGAATCTGAGTACGATCTGCCACTTACTAAGCGAACTGCTGTCACCTGTCCTGAAGAGGCTTGGAGAATCAGCTTTCTCAAAGGCTTGATACGCAGGACGAAGTGTCATTCACTTAAGAAATAGCCTTCGACCCTCCTCTACCAAGACTCCTAATAAAGTGTTCCTTGTCCCTTCTTCAACGGTGTCCGGGTTCTGCACATCTGAGAACGGTGCAAAATCCGATCCCTGTCAGATACGAGCCCCAACGAAGACAAGCATCTGGGCGTCCAGGTCCCGTGAGATAAAAAATTCTACATTGCTCTTGGGTGTTCACCAATCGATTCTTGAGCTGCGTCAAGCGTTTGGCGCTTGAAGGTGTCCCGCAGAACTACAGGCGGTCCTTCAGATCGTCGACCCGTCCTTGAGACGACCAGACATTGGCCTCAGCAAACCCCCGGGCACCCGATCCCCTTGGCCTATCCAAATGAAACACCCTGGGGGGGTCACTGGACCGCTGGGGGTTCTGAAGTGGACCCCCAGGGTAGCCACAACCAATCCATGGTCAGTAGCACAGAACTCGGCACTCCTATACGCCCTGCAGTTCTGAAGGATCCCTCTAAGGGGAACTAACGTGAATGTGGGCGATCTCTTTGGCTGCATTATCCGCATCGCTGTACCACGTCCAACGATGTGGGTCTGGGCGCTTGGTACCAGGCGCCAGAAATCCTCAATTTCTGGGACTTTACAAGCCGGAAAAGGCTGATTTGCTGCTGGCATCAGTTCCCGAACCCATGGGGACCGACAGACATATAAACCAGCTTTCGATCACAGCCAGGATACCTCACTGTGAAGTCACCAGAACAATTACGGTCGACAACTGTCTGACAACAGTGTGCAAGTTGGCGAAGAACGTCTCTTTCCTGTCTCAGGCCCCCTGTATAATCTTCATTCGAGAAGAAAAATTAATTTCGTATCTCTATCACATTATCATCACAGACGAATAAACGAACAGTAAAAAAGGGAGAGAGAATGTTTACATATTGTATTCCACATCACTTCATACAGACAAACATAGATTTAGTTTACAGACATTTTCATTTACACACAAACACATTTACAGACAGATCCATTTACATACAGACAAACACACAAATTCTCTTCCTGTAATACACCTCGACTCAATCTTGTCTTCAATCTCACAAGATGGTAAAATAATAAAAAAAAGACAAGACAGTGAAAATAATAGTAATAACAACATCCAGGACATCAAATTTTACAGTCGACTTTGAGAATCCCTTGTCTGCAATAAAAAAAGGGGAAAATAAAAAAAGAAGGACTAAAAAAAATCAAAATTGGACCATTTCTCTAGAAGTGCCACTCCTGTAGCACTCTTCAATNTTGTTGAGCGTTATAAATAATTTGAATATTGATATAAGGCCGATGTGAGCCCGCCCGAAAAGAAAGGAATGGGAAAGGATAAATAAATGGGGGGGGGGAAAGGAAATGAAAAATGATGGGAAGGAAAAAGAACGAGGAGGAAGAGGAGGGGAGGAGGAAAGAGGGGGGAGGAGGAGGAGGAGGAGGGAAAAGAGGAGGAGGAGGAGGAGGGAAAGAGGGGAGGAGAGGGAAAGAGGGAGGAGGAGGAGGAGGAGGGAAGAGGGAGGGAGGAGGGAAGGGCAGAGGGAGGAGGAGGGGAAGTAGGAGGGGGAAAAGAGGAAGGATAGGGAGGTGGAGGAGGAGGGGAAAGAGGGAGGGGGGGAGGAAGAGGAAGGAGGAGGAGGAGGGAAAGAAGAAGGAGGGAGGTGGAGGAGGAGGGAAAGAGGGGGGGAGGAAGAGGAGGAGGAGGAGGAGGAGAAAGTAAGCGAGGAAGTGGAAATAGAAGCGGAGGAGGAGGAGAGAAGGAGGAGTAAGAGGGAAAAAAGGAGATGGAAGAGGAGGAAAGTGGAATGAGAAGGAGGAAAAGCACAAAACGCACAGAAGGAAAAGACGACCAAAGAAAATGAAAAAATAACCCCCCACCCCACACCCCCCCTCCCACCCCCCGTCTTAATACTTCCAATCTGCAGTCTTGATCCGCTGTAATGAACCCGTGCAAAGTGATTCCCTAGCTTTAATTAGGTGGGATAATTTAGCTTTGATATGAGGTGGGATGGGTGGGTGGGGTGGGTGGGGGATAGGGGGAAGCTGCTCTCGCTCTCTCGCTCTCTCTCTCTCTCTCTCCTCTCCTTCTCTCTCTCTCTCTCTCTCTCTCTTCTCTGTCTCTTCTCTCTGTCTCTGTCTCTGTCTCTGTCTCTGTCTCTGTCCTTGTCTCTGTCTCCTGTCTCTGTTCTCTGTCTCTGTCTCTTTCCTCTGTCTTGTCTCTGTCTCTGTTTTCTGTCTGTCTCTGTCTCTCTCTCTCTCGTCTCGCGTCGCTCTCCCCATTCATTGTCTTTTCTTCCCCTTTCGTTCGATCTTGTTTTCTATCTGTCTCTCTTTCACTATTTCTGTCGCTCTTTCTCCCTTTCTCGCTATTTCATCCTTTCTCTTTCTCTCTCGCTCGGTCTCTTAGTCCCTCGGTCCCGGGCTCTCTCTCTCTCTCTCTCTCTCTCTCTCTCTCTCTCTCTCTCTCTCTCTCTCCTCTCTCTCTCTCTCTCTCTCTCTCTCTCCGTCTCGCGTTGTCGCCTCTCCCATTCATTTTTTGTGTCTTTTTCTTCCCCTTTCGTTCGATTTGTTTGTTTCTATCTGTCTCTCTTTCACTATTTCTGTCGCTCTTTCTCCCTTTCTCGCTATTTCATCCTTTCTCTTTTCTCTCTCCGCTCGGTCTCTAGTCTCTCGGTCCCGGCTCTCTGTCTGTCTGTCTGTCTCTCTCTCTCTCTCTCTCTCTCTCTCTCTCTCTCTCTCTCTCTCTCTCTCTCTCTCTCTCTCTCTCTCTCTCTCTGTCTCCTCTCTCTCTCTCTCGTCTTCGCGTTCGCTCTCCCATTCATTCTTTTTTGTCTTTTTCTTCCCCTTTCGTTCGATTTGTTTGTTTCTATCTGTCTCTCTTTCACTATTTCTGTCGCTCTTTCTCCCTTTCTCGCTATTTCATCCTTTCTCTTTCTCTCTCGCTCGGTTCTTAGTCCTCGGTCCCGGGCTCTCCTGTCTGTCTGTCTGTCTCTCTCTCTCTCTCTCTCTCTCTCTCTCTCTCTCTCTCTCTCTCTCTTCTTCTCTCTCTCTCTCTCTCCTACCCTTTCCTTCCTCCTATCCTCTTCAACTCAACTCTAACCTATACACATCACCACCACCATCACCATAACTCCCTTCTTTCACTCCTTCCCAGCCTTCACACCCCCCTCCCTCTCTCTCTCTCTCATTTCCCCCTCCCCCCCCCCCCTTCGCAGTAGCCTCTCCGCATTCGCTATAAAAGGAATTCCAATCACACATTCTCTCGCGCATTCTTCGTCCAGCTTTCGCGACGGCAATTTTCCCTTTCTTCTTTCTTTTCTTCTTCTTCTTCTTTCTCGCCCAAAGTTTCTCTTTCCCTGTCTGTCCCCCCTCTCTCTCTATATATACTGTATATATCTCTCCCCCCCTCTCTCTCTTTTCTTTCTTTCTCTCTCCTTCTCCCTTCCTCTCCCCCTCTCCTCTCCTCTCCCTCCCTCTCTCCTCTCCTCCCTCTCTCCTTCTCTCCCTCTCTCCTTTCTCCCTCCCTCTCTCTTCCCCCCTCCCCCCTCTCCCTCTTTCTTCTTCCTTCCTTCCTCCTCCCTCCCTTCCTCCCCCTCTCCCTCCTCCCCCCCCTTCCCTCCTTCCCACCCCCCTTGCTCTTGCTTCCTCCTTCCGATGGCGTGGCTTCCGTCTCGTTCTGGTTAAATGCCCCGTGGAAGCTGATTTTCTTCCGTTCCGCTCAAAAGGCCCGATTAAATACCTTCTCTTTTTGCTTCTGCGGAAGTTCCCGTGTGTGATATTTATTCCCTTTTTATTCTAATTCCGATCGGCTTTTTCTCTCTTCCTTCTTTCTTTCTGTTTTTTTTTTCTTCTTTCTCTTCTCTTCTTTTCTTTCTTTCTGTCTTCTTCCTCTTTCTTCTTTCTTTTCCGTCTTTTCTTTCTTTCCATTTCTTTTCTTCTTCTTTATTTCTTCTCTTTCTTTCTTTCTTCCTTACTCTGTTTTGTTTCCCCTTCGTTCCAAATACGTGTCATTTCTCTCTCACCTTTTAACATTTAAATGTCTTTTCGTTCCCTTCCTCTTCCTCTCTCCCTTATCGCCATTTCAAATCATTTCTTCCCCTAATCCCTTTCCCCTTTTCCTTGCTTTTCTTCCTCCCTCCCCTTTCCTTCCTTTTCTTCCTCCCTTCCTCTCTCTTCCTTTTCTTCCTCCCTCTCCCCTTTCCTTCCTTTTTTCCTCCCTCCCCTTTTCCTTTTTCTTCTTCCCTCCCCTTTCCTTCCTTTTCTTCCTTCTTGCTCCTTCTCTCTTTCTATAACCCCATTTCTTCTTCTTTATATGGATGACGTCACCGAATGTGTAGTGAACGTCGCTGGGGTTATCGCCAAGTTACAAACGGGGGGTGGGTGGGTGGGTAGGAGGGTAGGGGATGGGGGGGTGAGAGCTCTTTCGGTCAAGGGTTGGAGCTCTTGTGTGTGTTGGCTTCTCTCCGTCTCTCTCTCTCCTTTCACTCTTCTCCCTCTTCTATCCTTACCATCTTTTCTCTCTTATCTATCCTTCTCCATTTCTCCCCATCCTCTCTCTCTATCCTTCTGCATCTCCTATTCTCCTTCTCTATCCTTCTCCATTCCTAGTCTTCTCTCTATCCTTCTCCATCTCCTTTTTCTCTATTCCCTCTTCAAATATTGCTTTCTTCTGTACTTTCACACTGTGTTTTTTTTTACACTTTATCTGTTCTTTGTATTACTTCTCGTTCCCTTTTTAATCTCCTTCTCCTTCTTCCTCTTTTGCTTTTTCTTATGCCTTCTTCGATATAATTTCCTTTCACCTCCCCCCCCTCTCTTTTCTCTCTCTCTTTCCTCATCTCATACTCCCTCCTTTTCCTTTCCCTCCCTCCTCCTCCTCCTTCTCCTCTTTTTTACCCCGTTCATCTTTCTCTTCCTTCCTCTTCCACCCATCTACTCCAGTCCTCCAATTCCACAGCTCCACTGCCCCCTATCCCACTCGTCCACCCATACCACCGGCAATCCACATTCACCAGCAAGAATTTTTAAAGTTGGACTGAGAGAGGATAAGATTTTTTTCTTTTTTCTTTTTTTTTAATCACATGACTTTAAAAGCTTGAGAGCGAGTCTTTTTCTAACGATTAATATCAAGTTCGACTTCAATGTCATAAGTTTTCAGTTGAAGAGATGGTGGACTTTGTAATAATAAAAAAATAAATAGATAAATAACAGTAGTTCCATATTCATTAAAAAAACACATTTCTAAATATGAAATAAAGAGAGACTAAGTCCACATCAATTTACCTCAATTCCAAGTTTTAAGTTTTAGAAAGTTGAAAAACAGAGGTTGGGCTTCCGAGCTAACCAACATTAAGTCCACATTCACTCACATTAATGTTTAGTTCAAGATTCTGAAAGCGGAGTCCAAAATTAACAATAACATGAAGTTCACGATCATAAATAACACTCTACGTTCACTAACAGCTCTTCCCTTCTCGAGGAAATCAGAAGGAAGGAAGGAAGGAAGGAAGGAAGGGAAGGAAGGGAGGGAGGGTAAGGGAGGAAGGGAGGAAAGGAGAGCGGAAGGGAGGGAAGGAGGGTAGGGTAGGGTAGGGTAGGGTAGGGTAGGGTAGGGTAGGGTAGGGTAGGGTAGGGTAGGGTAGGGTAGGTAGGAGGGAGGGAGGGAGGAAGAGAAGGAGGGAGGTTAAGAGAGGAGGGGAGGGAAGGAGGCTAAGAGAGAGAGGGAAGGAGGGTAAAGGAGGGAGAGAGGAAGAGAGTGAAGAAAGGAGGAAGAAATGATGAAAAGGAGGGAGGAAGAGGGGAGAAAGTGGGCGAAACGAAGGAAGAGAGGGAAAGAGGATAGAATCAAAGAGTAGAAACAAAAGGACGAAAAAGAAAGCAAGCGATCAAAGAATGGAGAATGAAGAAAAGAAAATTCTGCACATCCACATAACCGGAAGAGAGAGAGAGAGAGAGAGAGAGAAAAAAAAAATGCCCACCTTGCCACCCGACGTCCCTTGACCTTCGCGAACCAGGTCAAGTCCGCCTGGTGTCGAGAGACGTTTGACCAGCGGCGCTACTCCCCCCTCCCCCTCCCTCTCTCTCTTCTCGTCTACTTCTCTCTATCTCTCTCGATTTTCTAGTCATCTACTTCTCTCTTTCTCTCTCTCTCTCTTTTCATCTACTTCTCTCACTCTCTTCTCATCTACTTCTCTCTCTCTCTCCTCATCTACCCCCTCTCTCTTCTCATCTACTTCTCTCTCTCTTCTCATACTACTTCTCTCTCTCTCTTCTCTCTACTCTTCTCTCTCTTTCTCTCTCTCTTCTCATCTACTTCTCTCTCTCTCTTCTCATCTACTTCTCTCTCTCTCTTCTCATCTACTTCTCTCTCTCTCTTCTCATCTTACTTTCTCTCTCTCTTCTCATTCCACTTCTCTTTCTCTCTTCTCTCTCTCTCTTTTCTACCTTCTCTACTCACTCTTCCTCTCCCTTCTCCCTCTTCTTTCCATCTCCCTGTCCCTCTCTCTTCCTCTTCCCACCGTCCCTCTCCTCTCCATCTCTTCCCTCCCCCCCCTCCTCCATTCTCCCTCTCTTCCGGCCTCCTCCCCCCATCCGTACGAAGAAATGCATTAAATTCTTTCTCTGTACCTCGTTTTTGTCTTTTTTGTTTTTGTCTTTTTTTTCGTGGGTAGGGTGGGTAGGGGTGGGGTGGGCGGCAGGGTGGGGGCCCTTGTTGAATCCAGAAGCTTTCTCCGGCAAGCAAGCAAGCAAAAAATAATAAAAAAATAAATAAATAAATAAAAAAAAGTGAGTGAGTGAGTGGGAGGGAGGAGGGAGGGAGGAGAGAGCGAGGGGGAGGGGGATGGGGATGGGGAGAGGGAGAGGGAAGGAAAAAAAACAAAAAGATGAAGTAAAAGGAGAAGAAAAAGACGAGAAAAAAAAGAGAGAGAAAAAAGGCGAAATTCCTCCCGGTTTCCGCCGCTCGCCAAGGTATATCCACCTCTCCTCTCCTCTTTTCCTAACCTTTCTGATTCCAAACTCCAAAAAAATGCAATTCCACAAACAAGTTCACTCTACGCACCAGCACTCCACTCTACCCCTCCACACTCACTCTATCTCACCAACACCTACTCTCACCTCACTCTACCCCTCAGACACTCACTCTATCTTCACCACACCTACTCTCACCCACTCTAACCCCTCAGACACCCACTCGCACCTCTCACTCTACCCCTCCGACACTCACCCGCTACATCATGAACCCCACTCACACAACCCGCTTCCGACGAACAGCCTTGAACTCTGAAGCACTCATACACGTTTCACCGATCCACCTTGCTATAACGAACCCACCATGCGAAGGAGAGATAGAGAGAGAGAGAGGGAGAGTGGGGAGGAGGGAGGGAGGGAGAGAGTGTAGAGGGAGAGGGAGGGATGGAGGGAGAGAGGATGGAGGGAGAGGGAGGGATGGAGGGAGAGGAGGGAGAGAGGAGAGAGAGAGATGAAGAGAGAGAAGAGAGAAGAGAGAGGAGAGAGAGAGAGAGGTAGAGAGAGAGAGAGAGAGAGACGAGAGAGAGAGAGAGAGAGAGAGACAAAGTGAAAAAAACTTCAGGGCCGCACACTCATATATAATCATATATATGGCTAAGGCACTCGGTGGTTTCAAAGAACAAAAAAGTAATAGAACTTCAATTTTATGCATTACATTATTTATTGTTACATTAGTAACCCACAAAGGATATAAGATCGTAAAACCTATCCTTATTCACAAAAAAATATAACAAGCCTTTAATTCAACAGGAAAGGGAGAGAGAGAGAGAAGAGAGAGAGAGAGAGAGAGAGAGAGAGAGAGAGAGAGAGAGAGAGAGAGAGAGAGAGAGAGAGAGAGAGAGAGAGAGAGAGAGAGAGAGAGAAGAGAGAGAAGAGAAAGAAA
>NW_020869993.1:12500-17500 GCF_003789085.1 Penaeus vannamei
ATCTTCACTCTTATGGTGCATCTTTGAGAGGCCCTTACTACAGATGCACTTACACTATCTTCGCACATAAAGGCTTGGGAAAAAAAACAATTGTGAAGGAACGGGAATCATTCATAGGTCTAAAGCCACGACTCCATTCGCGGAATTACTGGTTGAAGAATTAATTTTAATGCCCTTGTTTCTTGATACCATGACACAAGACAGGTTCAGTGCCTTGCAGAGTCACGGCCACTTCTTGGACATCGTGGATCCCCGAGCCGACACCGACCATTTGTGGCAGTTATGGCCATTGTTCGATGTCTTCATGAGACTTTCAAGGCAATCTATGTTCCGGGAATGAAGTTTGCAGTTGATGAGTCACTGCGGGTGTACATGGGACGTCAACACGCATTTCAGATCAACCTGACGAAGTTTGTGACTTGTACTTTTGGCACATACTCAACAGAGAAACGAATACAATCCACCCCACGAGCCTCAGGACCATTAGGTTATGCTATCTTTATAAAAATTAGGTAAGTCAGAATTTGTTTTTTCAGGTTCCTCTAATTCTGAAACCTTGAATGTTTGGCAGCACTACCAGAGATGTAGTAATCTTAGCGAGTCAGGTTCATGTCGTGGGATAGAAATTTTGAGATGATTGTTTACAAATGACCATTTTGATAATTTCCCCGACACATTGGTAATAGAACAGAAATTCAGTAATATATTTAAAAATTGCTATATGGAAAAAATCTGTGACATATATACACACATACATAAATATATATGAGATAATCTAAAAACGAATATGGAGGTAAGAAATGATAATTCATTAGTTTTAATTCAATTCACGTCTACTTCTCGGACAATGAGGATCCCCGAGCCGACACCGACCGGTTGTAGAAGTTAATATGGTTGGATGTCCTCGATGAGACTTTCAAGCCGGTTTATGTCCCAGGTGTGTAGATCACGGTTGATGAGTCGCTGTGAGCATCAGGATCCCAGCGACGTACCTGCCAGCACTAAGGCCATGACTGACCTGATGAACGGTGGCTGCTTCTCCAAAAAGGGTCATGAGGTGTACCTTGGCAACTGCTACATCTCGCCCGAGCTATTCCACCACCTGCAGTCGAGGAAGACGAACCTCGTGGGGACAGTTCGGTTGAATCGAAAGTCCATGCACCCACAAAGACGTCGACTTCCTGACCTCGGCGACGGGGATGTTGGCCATGTCCTAGATGGATCAGAAGCAGGTGAACGTGCTTTCGACCATTCGCGGACCGGACATGGTTGACCTTCCCCCAGAACTCTGTAGTGGAGGCTGGAGGAAAGTCCTAAGTCGTCCTCGACCACAATGTGGGAATGAAGGGGGTCGACCTGTCGGATCAACTGGCTTCATCGCACTCATCGCCATCGTCATCATCGCCATCGTCACTCATCGTCATCGTCACTCATCGCCATCGATCGTCATCGTCACTCACGTCAAAAAGAGGATCAGGTGAAGCCAGAATGTTTTTTACTAATTGCTCGACATGTTCGCAGGGTGTTGGGTGGTACCCCAGTCAACCTGTTTCAACTTGAGCCTATTGTAGATCTTAGTGAACCTTCGGCTTACGGGAGAAGGGCGGCCTTTGGACTGCTCCGGCTGCCACCCACTCGCCTCCCGCTGCCAGAACCTGAGTTCGCAGGGTGTTGGGTGGTACCCCAGTCAACCTGAGTTCCAACTTGAGCCTATTGTAGATCTTTATGGCTTACGGGAGAAGGGCGGCACCACCAGAACAATTTATGGAGCAGCAAAAGATACTTACTGAACTAAATCAAACATAAAACACTAATAAATCAAATACTAAGAATGACAACTGGATGTTTTAGACCAACTCCAGTCATAACTCAAAGCCTTAACAAACCACCATGAACACACAATAAAAGAACTCGAATGCATACAATTAATAAAATACTTAAAAGAAACCAAAATATAATAAATGCAATAAATAATTAAAATAAATAAACACAATAAATAAATAAATACAAATACAATTAATAAATACCACAAAGCAACAAATGACAAAGTGCATCAAAGCATATAATTCTCGAAGAGACAAAAGGTCAATTGCACACAGAGCTTCAACCTAGAAATGACTCCGAATGAAATATCAAACATATTCAATACACCAAATATATCAGAAAACATACAAATAAACCTTATGGACAACACAACAAAAATGCCCTCAAATCATCATTCAGAAACACCAAGAATTAATATATACTGCTTATAAAAACTACAATAGAATTTTTAGTCAAAGAGAAAAAAAAAACAGAAACAACCTGGGCGCCATTTTTCATCGAGAAGGAAAAATTATAACTTTAAAGGAATTGTGAAGGATTCCTTGGTTCATGTTGTATAGAGAGTTAAGATTTCAAAGAATTTATCTTATTTCATCATCAACACAAAAATTACTTGATTATGTTCATTTTTGTCATACGAGCGTACTACAAAAATGGATCTTATGAATCAACGGAGGTATTGCTAGAGAACCACGTGATACGCTGTATACTGCGTGGTTTTCGTCCATTCATGTTTTGTGAAGATGTAAGCTTTCCACACTGTAAGTCGGCTATCCGTAGTGTGAATAATGTAGTGTTCAGATATTTGAGTATATGTTGATAACAAGGGTCTTTTTGTGATGTATAACTTATGTGATGTAAGTATGTGCTATTCTTACAGTATTCGGTTATTTTATTTACGAAGCTTTGTTTTAGTTATTCACCAAATAATAATGTTTTATTTGATTTGCATTTCATTAAAATATTTTGCTTTTAGTTATTGAACTTATATAAGGTGCCTAAGATATCTCAGGACATGCCTTAAACTAGTATAATTAATAAAAAATTATTTGTTTGTTTAATGTTTAAAAGATGACGTCTAGCAGTATTTTCTTTATAATTTTCAATTGTTATTCTTCGTATTTCTATCTCATATTGTGTTCCTGTTATTTGATAATTGTATAATTTCTACTTTATGTTGAATACAAATCTTTCTATTTCCTAAATTGTGAGGATTTATTTTCTTATAGCGTTTCACTGCGCCTGCTTGTGCCTGTGTGTGTGTGTGCAAGCAAGGTGTTGTCATCTAGCAAGTTCGGATACACTGTTAATGCCTATGTGCTTGTGAACTTGACAATAAATGTTTACCTGACTGCAAGTGTTTTACTTAATGCAGTACAATACCTATATTTAGAGACGTATCTACTATAATGTACGATAAAAGCAATGCTGCTATGGGGATACATCTCTTGACTTAGCAAGCGAAAATTAAGCAAAGTTAATTCTAACGTAAACCGCTCTCTGTAGATATTTATGTTCATCTAATTCCTCCTGTAAAATAACCTTCTGTCTGTCTCTCAGAGAATCATTCAAGCTTCATGTCATATACACTAAAAACTGCAAGGACTGTGGGACTTTCCTTATGTCTAAAAACAGGTCGACAGCGCATCGGCCTTTCTGGGTAGAGGACAGATTTTCCGAGACACAGTCAGCTGACCGCGTTCCTAGAACTCGGTGCCGCTGGAATTCGCTCCTGTTCTTGTATAACGAAGCCAGACCAGAGACCAGGTTCCTCTCACATTAGTAAGTAGTTCTTTTCGAATATATATACAATCCCAAACATGGTGAAAATTGTCAACAGGCTGCATTTGTTTAGGAAGACCTGTCAGCAAATAAATTACACCTATAAAGTATGTTTAGACATTTTGAGGCCGGGCTGTATATGAATCCCTCATACATTCAGCTGCCTTATATATACCCGTTAAGTTTTCTCCTGAAGCCTTACACGTGGCGAGTATAAATTCTGCGAACCAAGATTTTGTCATTGTTTTGGTAATGAAATGATCAAAAAAAATATTTCTTGTTAATAATTCTTAGAGATTTTACCCTTGTGTCTTCATTGCCAGAACTGCTGCTACCTCACCGCTTAGCCTGGGATCCCATATTCAACAACAAACTTGATCTACAAAGAACAAAGCAAAACAAAATGGCTTTACGGCAGTTTGTTTTGGCGTTTTTATGGAGAATATACATGATTGATTTACGGTAATCGGTAAATATATGAAGTATATTTTATGCTACATATTCCTTTTTTAAAGATTTCAGTTTTGGCAGACCATATCTACATGGATTCCGTAGTACAACACAATGATTGATATTTCGGCTCAAGAGGGAGAGATGCAAGGTGCAGCTGCCACTAATGTATGACGCTGTGACTGCAACCACTGGTTCTGCTAACACCATCATCGATACCGGCACCAACACCTCCATACCGCAAGTTACACTTTTAAGACTCAAATTTTGCCGAAACGAACATCTTTATCATAATTTCTAACTATCCCTCTAGATATTTATATAGGTTAATTTTTAGTTGTCTCGGGTAAGTTTGAGTATCTATATTTCTTTACTTCGTGAAAATCCTTGTCAAATCTTTCAATATATATGTATCAGTTAGATTAACTACATTTTTGTTTCCAGACTGTATAGGTTCTATCTACATACTTGGATTCTGAGCTGTAGATACAGCAGAATACAATGAAGCGTCAAACTAAAATATCAATGTTGAAAATGTGTGAAATGTTTGAAATTGATAATGATATGATTTCTTAAACGGCCTTGAAATCTCTTCGTGTTCTACACTGGAACCGCGAAAACTGCAAAACAATTTTCAGAGGCATTTCGATCTACCATACACAATAACCACAGGCGTAGGAAGGTATTTTGAATTGGGGGCAAAGTAGGTCTCCCCCTAAAATAGCCGGGGGTACTGGGGGTTGCAGGCGGGGTTCAGGGGCAGCACCCTGGTGGAGGGCCAGGGGGTAAAGCCCACGGAAACTGCTGGATTTCAGCAGTTTTAAGGAGATAAATCATTGATTTCTGCCATGGAATGTCAGACATCTTTATTTATATAATACGTGATATAATGGTTATTTCATTTTGATCACCAAACTCAGTTGTAGCTGCCCTCTCAGTCGCAG
>NW_020869993.1:22500-32500 GCF_003789085.1 Penaeus vannamei
TATATATATATATATATATATATATATATATATATATATATATATATATATATATATATATATATATATATATATATATAAGGGATTATTTTTTCCTGTTCAGATTTCCCTTACCTTTCTATATTCTCTTGTCATATGATATCACATACAAATCAAAGCGAATATAAAAAAGTCAATAAGAATAATAATATTAAAACAGAAATAGTGAACATATTCTCATATATCAATTCAATAATGCATTTGTGATGGACGATTGAAAGGCACTTAAATATAATAAATATTTTTTGTGATTAGACTGAAGTACCGAACAAGGATGGAAAAGAAAAATAAAATTATCGACAGAAAATTTATAATAAAAACAAATTACGAAACAAAATAGAAAGTACACGTGAACTAAAGAAGAAAAATACATAAACAGATAAACGGTTAAAAAGCAGTATTGTAGACAATACAAAGAAAAAGGAAAAGAGAGAGAGAGAGAGAGAGAGAGAGAGAGAGAGAGAGAGAGAGAGAGAGAGAGAGGAGAGAGAGAGAGAGAGAGAGAGAGAGAGAGAGAGGAGAGAGAGAGAGAGAGAGAGAGAGATACAGAGAGAGAGAGATAGAGAGAGAGAGAGAGAGAGAGAGAGAGAGAGAGAGAGAGAGAGAGAGAGAGAGAGAGAGAGAGAGAGAGAGAGAGAGAGAGAGAGAGAGAGAAAGGGAAAGAGACAGAGACAAAGAGGGAGAGAGAGAAAAAGACAGAAAAAAACAGAGAGAAAGAGAAAGACAGGAAGAGAAAGAAGAGAGAGAGAGAGAGAGAGAGAGAGAGAGAGCACGCACAAACATTGTACACATTGTATACGTAGGAATCATGCAATGAATATAACATATCAACTAAAATACCGACAAACATTTCAATATCAAGGAAATATTGCATGTAAGATCAGCTTAATTATAATTTACTACATTTTAAACTAATTCTCGTTAAACTCTTCATTAAAGTTTCATTTTTTAAAATAGAAAAATACTAAAAAAAAAAAAAGAAAAATGCCAATAGAAAATCATGAAGAAATAAACAATAAGTGTAATTCTTTCCTTATGGTTACTTGTGGGTAAAAAAATATTTATTATTATTTTTCTAAATATAAAGATCTTAACAATGTAACTATTACTATTCATTCCCCCAAATTATCATATTATCCATTCCCTCCTTTCATCGATAAAATTCGAGAATTGTCAATATCACTGGTAACATTTCTCTATTCAATAATAATTATCAATTCAATTGTCATTATCACTGGTAATATTTCTCTATTCAATAATAATATATCGCACTTGAGTTAATCAACTTAGTTTGAGGATTTTAACATTAATTCAGGTAATTATGATGATTTCCATGATAATTCCTTTATTATTGACAATGATGAGGATAATTATGATGATATTAATTCCATGTTACATTGGATATTCCTTGCCATGCTGTCACTTTATTTGCTTTAAATCAAATGTATATGCTGTCACTTTATTTTGCTTTAAATCAAATGTTTATGCTGTCACTTTATTTGCTTTCAATCGAATGTTTATGCTGTCACTTTTATTTGCTTTGAATCTTGTATTATGCTGTCACTTTATTTGCTTTAAATCAGATGTTTATGCTGTCACTTTATTTGCTTTAAATCAAATGTTTATGCTGTCACTTTATTTGCTTTGAATCAAATGTATATGCTGTCACTTTATTTGCTTTAAATCAAATGTTTATGCTGTCACTTTATTTGCTTTGAATCAAATGTATTTGCTGCTGTCACTTTATTTGCTTTGAATCAAATGTTTATGCTGTCACTTTATTTGCTTTGAATCAAATGTTATGCTGTCACTTTATTTGCTTAATCAAATGTTATGCTTGTCACTTTATTTGCTTTTTAAATGTATTTGCTGTCACTTTATTTGCTTTAAATCAAATGTATTTGCTGTCCTTATTTGCTTTGAATCTTGCTGTCACTTTATTTGCTTTGAATCAAATGTTTATGCTGTCACTTTATTTGGCTTTGAATCAAATGTTTATGCTGTCACTTTATTTGCTTTGAACAAATGTTTATGCTGTCACTTTATTGCTTTGAATCAAATGTTTATGCTGTCACTTTTATTTGCTTTAAATCGCTGTCACTTATTTGCCCTGTCACTTATTTGCTTTAAATAAATGTTTTGCTGCTTTATTTGCTTTGAATCAAATGTATTTGCTGAATTTGCTTTATTGTATTTGCTGTACTCAATGTTTTGCTGTCACTTTTTTGCTTTAATCAAATGTATTTGCTGTCACTTTATTGCTTTGAATCAATGTATATTGCTGTCATTTATTTGCTTTGAATCAAAATGTTTTATGCTGTCACTTTATTTTGCTTTAATCGAATGTATTTGCTGTCACTTTATTTGCTTTGAATCAAATGTATATGCTGTCATTTGCTTTATTTGCTTTGAATCAATTCAAATTATGCTGTCACTTTATTTGCTTTGAATCAATATGCTGTCACTTTATTGCTTTTGAATCATTTGCTGTCACTTTATTTGCTTTGAATCGAATGTTTATGCTGTCACTTTATTTGCTTTGAATCATGTTATGCTGTCACTTTATTTGCTTTAATCAAATGTATATGCTGTCACTTTATTTGCTTTGAATCAATGTTTATGCTGTCACTTTATTTGCTTTGAATCGAATGTTTATGCTGTCACTTTATTTGCTTTAAATCAAATGTATATGCTGTCACTTTATTTGCTTTAAATCAAATGTATTTGCTGTCACTTTATTTGCTTTGAATCGAATGTTTATGCTGTCACTTTATTTGCTTTAAATCAAATGTTTATGCTGTCACTTTATTTGCTTTGAATCAAATGTTTATGCTGTCACTTTATTTGCTTTGAATCGAATGTTTTGCTGTCACTTTATTTGCTTTGAATCAATGTATATGCTGTCACTTTATTTGCTTTGAATCAATGTATTTGCTGTCACTTTATTTGCTTTGAATCGAATGTTTATGCTGTCCTTTATTTGCTTTGAATCAAATGTTATGCTGTCACTTTATTTGCTTTAATCTGCTGTCACTTTTATTGCTTTAAATCAATGTTTATGCTGTCACTTTATTTGCTTTAAATCAAATGTTTATGCTGTCACTTTATTTGCTTTGAATCAAATGTATATGCTGTCACTTTATTTGCTTTGAATCGAATGTTTATGCTGTCACTTTATTTGCTTTGAATCAAATGTATATGCTGTCACTTTATTTGCTTTAAATCAATGTATTTGCTGTCACTTTATTTGCTTTGAATCGAATGTTTATGCTGTCACTTTATTTGCTTTGAATCAAATGTTTATGCTGTCACTTTATTTGCTTTGAATCAAAATGTTTTATGCTGCTGTCACTTTTATTTGCTTTGAATCGAATGTTTATGCTGTCACTTTTATTTGCTTTGAATCAAATGTTTATGCTGTCACTTTATTTGCTTTGAATCAAAATGTATATGCTGTCACTTTATTTGCTTTGAATCAAATGTTATGCTGTCACTTTATTTGCTTTTTGAATCAAATGTTTATGCTGTCACTTTATTTGCTTTGAATCAAATGTTTGCTGTCAATTTGCTTGAATCGAATGTTTATGCTGTCACTTTATTTTGCTTTGGAATGTTATGTCACTTTATTTGCTTTGAATCAAATGTATTTGCTGTCACTTATTTGCTTTGAATCAAATGTATATGCTGTCACTTTATTTGCTTTGAATCAAATGTTTATGCTGTCACTTTATTTGCTTTGAATCAAATGTTTATGCTGTCACTTTATTTGCTTTGAATCGAATGTTTATGCTGTCACTTTATTTGCTTTTGAATCAATGTTATGCTGTCACTTTATTTGCTTTGAATCAAATGTATATGCTGTCACTTTATTTGCTTTGAATCAATGTTTATGCTGTCACTTTATTTGCTTTGATCAAATGTTTATGCTGTCACTTTATTTTGCTTTAAATCAATGTTTATGCTGTCACTTTATTTGCTTTGAATCAAATGTTTATGCTGTCACTTTATTTGCTTTGAATCAAATGTATTTGCTGTCACTTTATTTGCTTTGAATCAAATGTTTATGCTGTCACTTTATTTGCTTTGAATCGAATGTTTATGCTGTCACTTTATTTGCTTTGAATCAAATGTATATGCTGTCACTTTATTTGCTTTAAATCGAATGTTTATGCTGTCACTTTATTTGCTTTTAATCGAATGTTTATGCTGTCACTTTATTGAATCTGCTGTCACTTTATTTGCTTTGAATCAAATGTTTATGCTGTCACTTTATTTGCTTTAAATCGAATGTTTATGCTGTCACTTTATTTGCTTTAAGTCAAATGTATATGCTGTCACTTTATTTGCTTTCAATCTTTATGCTGTCACTTTATTTGCTTTAAATCGAATGTTTATGCTGTCACTTTATTTGCTTTAAATCAAATGTTTATGCTGTCACTTTATTTGCTTTGAATCGAATGTTTATGCTGTCACTTTATTTGCTTTGAATCAAATGTATATGCTGTCATTTGCTTTCAATCAATGTTTATGCTGTCACTTTATTTGCTTTCAATCGAATGTTTATGCTGTCACTTTATTTGCTTTAAATCAAATGTTTATGCTGTCACTTTATTTGCTTTGAATCGAATGTTTATGCTGTCACTTTATTTGCTTTGAATCAAATGTATATGCTACTTTTTGCTTTCAATCAAATGTTTATGCTGTCACTTTATTTGCTTTCAATCGAATGTTTATGCTGTCACTTTATTTGCTTTAAATCAAATGTTTATGCTGTCACTTTATTTGCTTTGAATCAAATGTATTCAAATCTCGCTTCTTTTGTTAATCCTCCAAGAGACACCTTATGTCTTTATACCAGAAGGAACAAAGCTCCTTAAGATTTAAGTCGCATATCTCACTTCCTATTAAGTTACTTGTGATGACGTGACTATCAGGATGACGTGACTATCAGCAAGGTTTGTAGCGATTATGATTGGCTGTATTTTATTATTCGTGTGAGTCAGTCACGTGGTTCCAGCTTGGTATATCATCACCTATTTTAATCTTATGTTTTGTGAAGTTTTAATAATAATTTTGGAAAGAAAAAGAAAAAGAAACATATAGATATATAAATGTGTGTAAGTGTGTGCGTGCATGTGTGTGTGTGTGCGCGCGTATGTGTGTGTGTGTGTGCGTACATGTGTGTGTACGTGTACATGTGTGTGTGCGCGTACATGCGCGCGTACATGTGTGTGTGTGTGCGCGTACATGTGTGTGTGTGTGTACGCGTACATGTGTGTGTGTGTGTGTGTATGTGTGCGCGTACATGTGTGTGTGTGTGCGCGTACATGTGTGTGCGTGTGCGCGTAATGTATGTGTGTGTGTGGTGTATGTGTGCGCGTACATGTGTGTTGTGTGTGCGTACATGCATGTGTGTGTGTGTGCGCGTACATGTGTGTGTGTGTGTGCGCGTACATGTGTGTGTGTGTGTGTGCGTACATGTGTGTGTGTGTTGTGCGTACATGTGTGTGTGTGTGTGTGTGCGTACATGTGTGTATGTGTGTGTGCGCGTACATGTGTGTGTGTGTGTGTGTGTGTGTGTGTGCGCGTACATGTGTGTGTGTGTGCGCGTACATGTGTGTTGTGTGTGTGTGTGTGTGTGCGTACATGTGTGTGTGTGCGTACATGTGTGTGTGTGTGTGCGTACATGTGTGTGTGTGTGCGCGTACATGTGTGTGTGTGTGTGTGTGTGCGTACATGTGTGTGTATGTGTGTGTGCGCGTACATGTGTGTGTGTGTGTGCGTACATGTGTGTGTGTACATGTGTGTGTGTGCGCGTGTGTGTGTGTGTGTGTGTGCGCGTACATGTGTGTGTGTGTGCGCGTACATGTGTGTGTGTGTGTGCGTACATGTGTGTGTGTGTGCGTACATGTGTGTGTGTGTGTGTGTGCGTACATGTGTGTGTGTATGTGTGTGTGTGCGCGTACATGTGTGTGTGTGCGCGCGTACATGTGTGTGTGTAATCCAGGTCACAGACAATAAATTAGCAACAAACTAGACAACTCTTGCCAAAAATACCAATCTGCATATGGCTGGTTTGGCAGATATTCCACATGACGCTAAAACTTTAATCCTATAGATCTTATCACTTGATTTTCTCTAACATAAACCAGATTGAAACGTTTTTTACCTCAACATATACTCTACATAATTACTCTCTATCACCCACTATTGATTTATTGGTTTAACATAAAAAGTATTGAATTGTTCCAGTCTATTTCCATTCTTATGTTACTTGACCAATATCATTCTTATAGTCGGTAAGTCAAGTATTTTAGCCAGGTATTTAGTGGCTTCTTTACCCTTCAAAATAAAGGCCTTAGACAAGCCAGCAAGACAGTACCTAGTCGGGTGTTATTCGAGTATTTCAAGTTCTTAAAGGTTATCGTATCTTTCAAGGTACATGTGAACTAAAGAAGAAAAATACATAATCAAATAAATGGTTAAAAAGCAGTATTGTAGACAATACAAAGAAAAAGGAGAAAGAGAGAGAGAGAGAGAGAGAGAGAGAGAGAGAGAGAGAGAGAGAGAGAGAGAGAGAGAGAGAGAGAGAGAGAGAGAGAGAGAGAGAGAGAGAGAGAGAGAGAGAGAGAGAAGGAGGAGAGAGAGAGAGAGAGAGAAGAGAGAGAGAAAGAGATACAGAGAGAGAGAGAGAGAGAGAGAGAGAGAGAGAGAGAGAGAGAGAGAGAGAGAGAGAGAGAGAGAGAGAGAGAGAGAGAGAGAGAGAGAGAGAGATTTCAAGGAGAGAGAAATTTCAAGGTTTTAGAGGTTATCGTATCTTATAAATCACTCGTTAACAGGATAATTGCAGTTTGCGTCTTCTCTGACGGTGGGTGTTGCAGCGGTGACGGCAGCACATTTAGCAGCAGTCTGGTTCTTCATCATTATTATTTATTATTTATTCATTATCTGAGGCTGGGTGAAAACGGCCGATTATTAGATTTAAACTTGAAATAAAAATATCAATAAAGTATATCACTGACATGAACGAAATGGCATTGGTTTTAAACAATTGTTCACTATAACAGAGATCCAAGTTCAACAATGATAAAACTGGTGATTTAGACCAATTCTTATAAATTGTAAAACTGCAAATTATTATTATTATCATTATTTTCATAGTGAAACTTTTTATCCCGTTTCAGTATGCATGACAGACATATTGGCTATCAATCTGTGAAGAATAACTAAGGTCATAGGCCACGATAGCAATGATGACAAGAACCAACAATATTTAGATTATTTTTTCCCCCAATGACATTCATCAAAGCGTCAACCTTTAATACGTGAAATCAGGTTGGTTTATCAGCAGGATGGATGTTATGTATTATCATTAAATCCATTTACAGTTATCTATACAACCTATAACATTCTTACATGTACAAAGTTTCTTTAAAGTAAGATGTAAAGGCGATGTATGATTGTCTGAGAAATCACAATATTGCAATAATCATCATGAACAGTAATCATGAATTTGCAACAACTCTGTCACGGATATAGATCTGAACATGAACTTTGCACTCAGAATCCGAACAAGCGAAGTTCTCTTTCAGGCAAATAATAAACTGAATTGAGCTTACGTAACGCTGCATTACAAACATAACCTGAATAATATAAATAAAATAATAATAATAATAATAATAATAACGAATAATAATAATAATAATAATAATAATAATAAAAAAACAATGAATAATAATAATAACGCTGCAGCATTACAAACATGTCCCCAATAACATAGTAATTGCTGTTATATGTAGGAGTTCTGATTTTTATGCCTATATTTGAATGAAGAAAAATATATGAATAATTATGTATTGCTTTTATTGCGATTTATCTTTTAATGATGAAAACAATATTCTATAAACTTTCTCACTTTCTGAAAATGTATATTTCTAATGTATTACCCAAAAATATATGTTTTGGCTTTTACCTGGGTTTCTATCACATACTTCAAACTCTTCCAGTTCTGTGCTTCTTTTTTATAAGATAACTGAAGACATGTTCTCTTCTCTATTATTATTTTTTCATCAAACAATACTTATCATGGTGTAAAATGTTTACTAAATATTCTATCATCATAACAAAAGCGTACGTAACTAAAAACATATAAACCTACTTCCATGCACGAATCATTGCTTAACTTAGATCTTTAGATTTAGATTTAGATTTAGATTTAGAAAAATGGCGAGTTCACATCTTATAGTTTTCATTTAGTTCCACTAATATTTTCAGAATTGGAGTATCTTTCCATTTTTGACAGATTAGTCAAACTGATTCATATATATAGGTAACACACACAGGTAACCCATGAATATATATATATATATATATATATATATATATATATATATATATATATATATATATATATATATATATATATATATATATATATATATATATATACTCCACATGGATGTCCTCTACAAACCAAAAATGCCTTCAAACGAACGCGATATAAAATCAGCTGATTTACAAATGTAAACATGCAGACGACAGCGACCACTGACACCAGCACCACCATCAAGTGAACCGAAGAACAAAAATGAGACCAGTTAGGCTTTTCTCCTTATTTTTTTCTTTCTTTCTTTCCCGTCTTTTGACTTTCGCATGCAGGGCCATCTACCGGCAAATTTATCAGTTTGACAGTGTTTATCGTTCGTTCAAAGGGGAAGGCTTGTTTACAGTGCTACTGATATTTTCGTACTCTTATTCAGATAGAAACGAACTATTTATCAAATTTTTACAAACTCAGGAATAATATTAGATTCGGTAGAATACAAAACAATAGGAATAATATTAGATTCGGTAGAATACAAAACAATAAAAAGAAGAAGAAGAAAAAAAGACGTTAGTGTTTTAGTGTTGTTTGTTTACGGTGATTTTTATGTTTTTCGTATTTTTGTCCTGGTGGAAACGAACTGTGGGATGAATTTGTTGGATCTTAAGGATAATATTACATGGAGTGAAAAGAAGAAACCCTTGTGTTGGTTGCAGTAATTCCTCGGAGATTCGTCAACTACCCTCCAACCACAGGGTAAGTCCAATTTGCATCTTGAAATGTAACAGAATATCGAAAATGGTGAGAGTTGGTCAGGAAAAGGTCTTGGTAAATATGGTAATAAGGTCAGGAAAGTGCTTGGTTCATGTACCGATTTTTGGGGGTATTTTATGAAACAATGTTCGTATATTCGTGCAACTGAGTCGAATTTCGTGGGAAAAATTCTGGTTCGGAGTTTTGGTAATTTCAAATGTTCTTTTTCGTTTATAATACATATCGCTTTTTAAAATTATACTTATCACAGTCATTCTATCTTGCAATTATTATTCCTTTTAATTATCAACGCAGTTTATCTTAGAAAGAATTGCCATTTCAGGTACTGTTGAGTGCATTTTTTTTCTTTGATTATTATAGTATCATTACATTTTCCTGTAATTATATACCAAATTATTACGTGTTGCACAACTTTCAAATTGTCAACTTGCGAAGGTAAAGCTATATATGAAGTGTCTTATTTTCGGTCATTTTGTCAACTGCAGGCAAAGTATAACTTGTGCTACAGGAATGTGGGAAACTGAAACTCTACCTACATTTCTTGGCTCGGGGTTTTACAATTTTCTACTTTGTTTTTTTATCTAAAACCCTTGGCTTCTGGTTTTCGCTATTTTACATTTTTCCTTGTCGTCGGAAATACAATTCACGGCTCGTTTATTTGTTTTTATTTTTATTTTATTTATTTTTTTAGTTTACCCTCTTTTTTAATGATTTTCCTTCGTCCTTTAGCCTCAACCTCTGAATTACCAACGGCGTTCCCCAGGGTTATCATCTCTTACCCTTTTTCTTATTTATTCATTTATTACTTATTCATTTTTTAACATTTCTAGAGAGAGAATTCGTGTCCGGTTTATAAGGAATCTA
>NW_020869993.1:42500-52500 GCF_003789085.1 Penaeus vannamei
TACAAGTATTATAGGCTACACACGTGGACACACACACACGTACATGTATATATTATATATATATATATATATATATATATTATATATATATATATATATATATATATATATATATATATATATATATATATATATATATATATATATATAATATATATATATATATATATATATAATAATGCATATGCATATGCATATGCATTCACGTCCCTATCTCTCTCTCTATATATATATCCTATATATATATATATATATATATATATATATAATATATATATTATATATATATTATTATATATATATATATACGTATGTCTCTCTCTCTCTGATATATATATATATATATATATATATATTATATATATATATATATATATATATAATATTATATATTCCTCTTTACCTCTCTCGCTTTCTGTCTGTTTGCCTACTTGTCCGTCTTTCAGTCTGTGTGTTTAACCAGTGTCCTGTCTGTCTTCCTGTCAGTATGTCAACAGTCTGTCTGTCACTCTGTCTCACCCTTCCTTAACCCCTACCCCCTCCCCTGCCCCGCCACCCCCCACTGACCCCTCCCTGCCATCCCTTCCTTGTCCCATCACCCCCTATCTCCCACCTCCTCCTCCCTCCCCCCATTAGACCCCTCTCTTGGCCTCGTCACCCCCACCTGACCACCTCTGCCATCTCTTACCCCCTCCCCTGCCCCGCCACCCTTTTCCCTACATCCCCCCTATCACCCTCCCATCCCTTCTCTTACCCCCCCCATCCCTTCTTCTTACCCCCCCATCCCTTCTCTTACCCACCACCCCTCCTCTGCCCCTATCACCCCCCCCCCATCTTTAATTCTTCCCTGCTATCCCTTCCTTGCCCCCCCCCTATCCCTTACCTACCCCACCCCCTCCCCATCCCTTCCCTTACCCCCCACCCCTCCCATCCCTTCCCTTATCTCCCATCCCTTCCTTCCCTCCCATCCCTTCCCTTCCCCTACCATCCCTCCCCATCCCTTCCTTCCCTACCCCACCACCCCTCCCCATCCTTCCTTTTTACCCCCACCCCCTCCCATCCCTTACTCACCCACCACCCCCCATCCCTTCCCTTACCCATCCCCTCCCATCCCTTCCTTACCCCCACCACCCCCTCCCCCCACCCCACCACACCCTCCCTTACCCCACACCCCCTCCCCCCCCTTCCCCCCGCCCCGGGAACCAACTCATCATCCTTAATGTGTCAATAAAAGTTTATTGCGGGGCCGAATAAGCGAAATACGGCGGCCGGAAGCAGCCGTAGTCGCGAGAGATTAAGCAAATATCTTGATATTGAGGCGAATGATAATAAAAAAAAATATATAAAGCCGAGAGGACGAAATGAAGCAATAAAATCGGGGCCGAGGAGTTGATTCGCGTCCGGGCCGGATGGGCCGACCGGGTCGCGAGCCCTCGGTCGGGTGGTCTGTGGGAGGTTTGTCGGTCGGGGAGTCTGTATGTCGGGAGGTTTGTCGGGAAGGTTGTCTGTCTGTCTGTCCGGGAAAGTTGTCGGGGGTTTTGTCGTCGGGAAGTCTGTCTGTGGAGGTTTGTTTTTGTTGGGAATTGTCTGTCGGAGGTTTGTCTGTCGGGAGGTTTGTCTGTCGGGAGGTTTGTCTGTCGGGAGGTTTGTCTGTCGGGAGGTTTGTCTGTCGGGAGGTTTGTCTGTCGGGAGGTTTGTTTGGGAGGTTTGTCGGTCGGGAGGTTTGTTGGGAGGTTTGTCGGTCGGGAGGTTTGTCGGGAAGTCTGTCTGTTGGGAGTTTGTAAATGTGGGAAGTCTGTCTGTCGGGAGGTTTGTCGGTCGGGGAAGTCTGTTGGGAGGTTTGTCGGTCGGGAGGTTTGTCGGGAAGTCTGTCTGTCGGGAGGTTTGTAATGTCGGGAAGTCTGTCTGTCGGGGTTTTGTCGGTCGGGAAGTCTGTTGGGAGATTTGTCGGTCGGGAGGTTTGTCGGGAAATCTGTCTGTCGGGAGGTTTTGTATGTCGGGGGAGTCTGGTCTGCGGGAGGTTTGTCGGTCGGGAAATTTGCCGGGAAGATTGTCGGAAAGTTTGTCTGTCGGGAGGTTTGTCGGTCGGGAAGTCTGTCGGAGGTTTGTTCGGTCGGGAAGTCTGTCTGTCGGGAGGTTTGTCGGTCGGGAAGTCTGTCGGGAGGTTTGTCGGTCGGGAAGTCTGTCTGTCGGGAGGAAAGTCTGTCGGGAGGTTTGTCGGTCGAAAGTCTGTCGGGTGGTCTGTCGGTCGGAAGTCGTCTGTCGGGAGGTTTGTCGGGCGGGAAGTCTTGTGGGAGGTTTGTCGGTCGGAAAGTCTGTCGGGAGGTTGTCGGTCGGGAAGTCTGTCGGGAGTCGGTCGAGAGTCTGTCGGAGGGTTTGTCGGTCGGGAAGTCTGTCGGAGGTCTGTCGGTTGTCTGTCTGTGAGGTTTGTCGGTCGGGAAGTCTGTCGGGAGGTTTGTCGGTCGAAAGTCTGTCGGGTGGTCCTGTCGGTCGGGAAGTCTGTCTGTCGGGAGGTTTGTCGGTCGGGAAGTCTGTCGGAGGTTTGTCGGTCCGGAAAGTCTGTCGGGTGGTCTGTCGGTCGGGAAGTCTGTCTGTCGGAGGTTCGGTCGGGAAGTCTGTCGGGAAGGTTTTGTCGGTCGGAAAGTCTGTCGGGAGGTTTTGTCCGGTCGGGAAGTCTGTCTGTCGGGAGGTTTGTCGGTCTCTGTCGGGAGGTTTGTCGTGTCTGTCGGGTGGTCTGTCGGTCGGGAAGTCTGTCTGTCGGGGTTTGTCGGTCGGGAAGTCTGTCGGGAGGTTTGTCGGTCGGAAAGTCTGTCGGGTGGTCTGTCGGTCGGGAAGTCTGTTCTGTCGGGAGGTTTGTCGGGTCGGGAAGTCTGTCGGGAGGTTTGTCGGTCGGGAAGTCTGTGTGGTCTGTGGTCGGGAGGTTTCTCGGAAGTCCTGTCTGTCGGGAGGTTTTGTGGTCGGGAAAGTCTGTTGGGAGGTTTTGTCCGGTCGGGAGGTTTGTCGGGAAGTCTTGTCTGTCGGGAGGTTTGGTCCGGTCGGAAGTCTGTCGGGAGGTTTGTCGGTCGGAAGTCTGTCGGGTGGTCTGTCGGCGGGTAAGTCTGTCCTGTCGGGAGTCTGTCGGGAGGTTTGGTCTGTCGGGAAGTCTGTCGGGTGTTCTGTCGGTCGGGAGGTTTCTCGGGAGTCTGTCCTGTCGGGAGGTTTGTCGGTCGGGAAGTCTGTTGGGAGGTTTGTCGGGTCGGGAGGTTTGTTGTCGGGAGTCTGTCTGTGGAGAAGTCTGTCTGTCCGGGAGGTTTGTCGGTCGGGAAGTCTGTCGGGAGTTTGTCGTCGGGAAGTTTGTCTTCGGGAGGTTTGTCGGTCGGGAAGTCTGTCGGGAGTTTTGTCGGTCGGGAAGTCTGTCTCGGTCGGGAAGTCTGTCGGGAGGTTTGTCCGGGGGTATGTCTGTCGGGAGGTTTGGTCGGTGAAGTCTGTCGGGAGTTTGTGTCGGGAAGTCGGTCGGGAAGTCGGGTCTGTCGTGTCTGTCGTCGGCGGAAGTCTTGTCGGGAGGTTTGTCGGTTGAAAGTCTGTCTGTCGGGGAAGGTTGTCGGTCGGGAAGTCTGTCGGGAGGTTTGTCCCTGTCGGGAAGTCTGTGGGTGTTTCTCGGAAGTCTGTCTGTCGGCGAGGTTTGTCGGTCGGGAGTCGTTGGGAGTTTTGTCGTCGGAAAGGTTTGTCTGTCGGGAGGTGTCTGGTCGGTCGGGGAAGTCTGTCGGGAGTTGTTCGGTCGGGAGGTTTGTCTGTCGGGAGGTGTTCGGTCGGGGAAGGTTCTGTCGGGAAGGTTTGTCGGTCGGGAAGTCTGTCGGGAGGTTTTGTCGGTCGGGAAGTCTGTCTGTCGGGAGTTTGTCGGTCGGGAAGTTGTAGGAGAGCTTCTGTCGGTCGTCGGGAAGTCTGTCGGGAAGTTGTCGGTCGTCTGTCGGTGGTCCTGTCGGTCGGGAGTCTGTCTGTCGGGAGGTTTGTCGGTCGGGGAAGTCTGTCGGGAGTTTGTCGGTCGGGAAGTCTGTCGGAGGTTTGTCGGTCGGGAAGTCTGTCTGTCGGGAGTCGGGAGGTTTGTCGGTCGGGGGAAGTTGTCGGGAGTTTGCGGTGTCTGTCGGGAAGTTTGTCGGTCGGGAAGTTGTCGGAGGTTTGTCGGTCGGAAGTCTTTGTCGGGAGGTTTGGAGGTCGGGAAGTCTGTGGGAGGTTTGTCGGTCGGGAAGTCCTGTCTGTCGGAGGTTTGTCGGTCGGGAAGTCTGTCGGTGTCGGGAAGTTTGTGTGGTCGGGAAGTCTGTCGGGATCGGAGGTTTGTCGGTCGGGAAGTCTGTTTCGGGTGGTCTGTCGGGTCGGGAAGTCTGTCTGTCTTTGTGTCTCTGTTCGGGAAGTTTGTCGGTCGGGAAAGTTGTCGGGAGGTTTGTCGGTCGGGAAGTCTGGTCCTGTCGGTCGGAAGTCTGTCTGTCGGGAGGTTTGTCCGGTCGGGAGTCCTGTCGGGAAGTTGTCGTCCGGAACTGTCTGTCGGGAGGTTGTCTGTCGGAGTTTGTCGTCGGGAGGTTGTGTCGGGAAGTCTGTCGGGGAGGTTTGTCGGTCGGGAAGAATCTGTCGGGAGGTTGTCGGTGGTCTGTCGGTCGGAAGTCTGTCTGTCGGGAGGTTTTGTCGGTTCGGCGAAGTCTGTCGTTTGTCGTCGGGAGGTTTGTCGGTCGGGAAGTCTGTCGGGAGGTTTGTGGTCGGGAAAGTCTGTCTGTCGGGGAGGTTTGTCGGTCGGGAGTCTGTCGTCGGGAGTTTGTCGGTCGGGAAGTCCTGTCGGGAGGTTTGTCGGTCGGGGAAGTCTGTGGGAGGTTTTGTGGTCGGGAATCTGTCGGGTGGTCTGATCGGTCGGGAAGTCTCTCTCGTCGGGAGGGTTTGTCGGGTCGGGAAGTCATGTCGGGAAGTTTTGTCGGTCGGGAAGTCTGTCGGGAGGTTTGTCGGTCGGGAAGTCTGTCTGTCGGGAGGTTGTTCCGGTCGGGAAGTTCTGTCCTGTCGGGAGGTTTGTCGGTCGGGAAGTCCTGTCGGGAGGTTTGTCGGTCGGAAAGTCTGTCGGGTGGTCTGTCGTGGGAAGTCTGTCTGTCGGAGGTTTGTCGGTCGGGAAGTCTGTTGGGATTTGTATGTCGGGAAGTTTGTCTGTTGGGAAGTCTGTCGGGAAGGTTTGTCGGTCGGAAGTTGTCGGGAGGTTTGTCGGTCGGCGAAGTCTGTCGGGAAGTTTGTCGGCCGGGAAGTCTGTCAGTCCGGTCGGAGGTTTGTCGTGGAAGTCTATCGGTCGGGAAGTTTGTCTGTCGGGAGTCTAATCGGTCGGAAGTCTGTCAGGAAGTCTGTTCGGTCGATCTGTCGGGAAGGTTTGTCGGTCGGGAGTCTGTCTGTCTGGAGTGGTCTATCGGGAAGGTCTGTTGTTCTGTGTGTTTGTATCTACCATGTCTTTGTCTTGCCTTGTTAGGACGTTTGTTTCGTCGTTTGTCTGTCTTGTCGTTTGTTTTTTCATTTGTCTGTGTGTCTTGTCGTTTGTCGGGTTGTATGATTTTGTCTTTGGCTGTTGAAGGGCTCTTCGTCACCTTTATGTTTATAACCTGTCCTGCCATCTATCTATTCACCCAGAAATCTTTATGAAATATTGACGTTCACATATATAATATATATATATCTATATATATATATTATATATATATATATAATATATATATATATATAGAGAGAGAGAGGAGGAAGAGAGAGAGAGGGAGAGAGAGAGAGAGAGAGAGAGAGAGAGAGAGAGAGAGAGAGAGAGAGAGAGAGAGCGAGAGAGAGAGAGAGAGAGAGAGAGAGAGGAAGAGAAGGAAGGAAGAGAAGAGAAGGAGAGAGAGAGAGAGAGAGAGAGAGAGAGAGAGAGAGAGCGGAGAGGAAGGAGGGAAGGAAGGAGGAAGGGGAGAAGAGAGAGGGAAGAGTAAGAGGAAGAGGGGAGAAGAGGAGTGGGAGAAGAAGAGGGAGAGGGAGAAGAAGAGGGATAGGAGGGAGAAGAAGAGGGAGAGGGAGAGAGAAGAGGGAAGAGGAGAGAAGAGAGGAGAGGAGAGAGAAAGAAGAGGGAGAGGGAGAAGAAGAGGGCGAGGGAGAAGAAGAGGGAGAAAGAAGAGGGAAGAGGGAGAGAGAGAAGAGGGAGAGGGAGAAGAAGAGGGAGAGAGAGGGAGAGAGAAGCGAGGGAGAGGCGAGAAGAAGGGGAGAGGGGAGGGAAAGTAAGGGAGAGGGGAGAAGAAGAGGGAGAGGGAGAAGAAGAGGGAGAGGGAGAAGAAGGGAGAGGGAGAAGAAGAGGAGGAGGGATGAAGAAAAGAGGGAGAAGGGGAGAAAGAAGAGAGAGAGGCGCGAGAAGAAGAGGGAGAAGGGAGAAAAAGAGGGAGAGGGAGAAGAAGAAGGAGAGGGGAAGAAGAAGGGGAGAGGGGAAAGAGAACCGGAGAGGAGAAAGAGAGGGAGAGGGAGAGAAAGAGTGACGAACAGNAAGAAAGAAGAGATCCGGAGGAGAAGAGAGAGCGGACCCAACACAATCAAGTGTGAAACCCATAAATCTATTTTTTAAAAAAAAATATTTTTGAACCAACTCAATATAAAACGATGTGGAATTAAAAAACGAGAAGCAGAGAAAGAAAAAAAAATGCATGCGAGGATGTTCTGGCCTTTCCCGTTACGAGTTTTAGCTTTTCTCGGTGTATCGGACGGTCCATAGTGCTGGAACTCAGGAAAAAGAGGAAAACATGAAGAGGAAAAACCAAAAAAAGTTGGTACACGTTGACGAGGCAATGAGAGGGGAGTAGAAGAGGGGGGAAAATGAGCCGGAGACAAAAGAGAGAGGGCAGATAGAAGAATTTTTTTTGTTTTTTGTTCTTCTTTTTCACTATTTTTTTTTTTGCCTTATGTTTTGTTCATCGCTGAATTATGTTTGGTAATATGCCGCTCCTCCACACACATCCTCCCCGCCCCCCCCACCTCTCTTCCTCTCCCTCTCCCCTCTCTCCCTCCTCTCCTCCCTCCCTCTCTCTCTCTCTCTCTCTCTCTCTCTCTCTCTCTCTCTCTCTCTCTCTCTCTCTCTCCTCTCTCTCTCTCTCTCTCTCTCTCTCTCTCTCTCTCTCTCTCTCTCTCTGCCTCTGTCCCCTCCCTCCCTTCTTCCTCTCTATCCTCTCTTCTATCCCTTCCCTCTATCCTCTCCCCCCCTCCCTACTCCCCTTCTCCTCTCTTTTGTCTCTTTTTCTCTTCCCATTCCCTTGCCGTCGTGCTTTTTCTCCTTACTCTTCTTCTTCTCCCTTTCGCCGATATACTTCTCCCTTCTTCTATCTTCTTCTCCACCTACTCCTTTTCTTCATCTTCCTCTCCTCTTCTTCTTCATTTCCCCCCTCTCATCCTTCTACTCATCCCTTCCTTTTCCCTTCCCTTTCTCTCCGTTCTTTATCTTCTTGCTCCTCTTAGTGTTTCCCCTCCTCTTCCTCCTCCTCTTCCTCTTTTTCTTCATCCTCCTCAACCCCTTCTTCTTCTCCATCTTCTCTTCCTCCTTCTGCCACTTCCTCTCCTCCTCCTCCTCCTTCCACTTCCTTCTCCTCCCTCTCCCTCCTCCTCTTCCACTTCCTCCTCCCCCCCTTCTCCTCTTCTCCTCCTCCTCCTCTTCTTCTTCCATCCTCCTCGCAACAAGGATGCCCATTATCGAAACCAACACACCATGGAATCCGGAGTAAAAATCTAATGAAATGGAAAACACGTGAAATATCTTCCCGTGCCATTATTTTCCTGCTTTTCTCTACTCCCCTTATTCGCACTCTCGTCCTCCCCTATCCGCACTCCGCCATCTGTCTCGCGGAACATTAGGGGCGGTGTTGTCTCGACCGACAGCGGCGTCATGAACCTTAAGGACGACCTAATTTCTTTCCTCGACTGTTCGTCCGTTTTCTTCTTCTTCTCTCTGTCCGTTCTCTCCCCCCCCCCCCGTTTCTTCTCCTTGCTCCTCTTCCCCGTTCGGTCCTGTTTCTTCTTCCTCCTCCCTCTGTTCGTAATTCATCCTCTCCCTCTCGTTCTTCCCTCTCTCTCTATTTATGTCTTTTCTCTTCAGTCTGTACCTGTGTCTCTGACTGTCTCTGTGTCTATTTCTGTCCGTCTATGTCTGTTTCTGTCTGTCTGTGTCTGTTTTTGTGTCTGTTCCTGTCTGTCTGCATGTATGTATAAGCCTGTGTCTGTTCCTGTCTGTTTGACTACCTGTGTCTGTTCCTGTCTGTCTGTATGCATGTGTCCGTGTCTTTTTATGCCTGTCTATCTGTCCGTCTCGTCTGTGTCTATGTCTCCGCCTCTCCCCCTCTCCCTCCCCCTCTCTTCAGCGAGACATTTCAAGCACAGAGGACGCTGGAAGGATCGCTCTTCCCTTCGCCTGTGATTGAATTCAATTTCCAAGCAAACAATTCCCCACCACCACCCTCCCCTCCCTCCCACCACCCCCTCCCCTCCCCTCCCCACCACCCCCTCCATTCTTACCTTACCGACCCACGGCCTTCACCATACCCCACTATCTGGCCTCCCCCCCCAACCCTCCACCCCCCGCCTTCCCCTACCTTACCCGATCCCAATCCTTAGTCCTCCTACTGCGCCGGCCATCCTAGCGCCTGCACCCCTATAAGCCTACTCAACCTTACCGCCTTCCCTCCTCCGCCCGGCCCTCCCCCCCCACCCTCCCACCCACCCACCCATACCCCCCCACCCCTCCCCCAGCCATACCCCTCCCCCATCCCGAAACCCAAGCCTCGCTCGCGCTCTCTCTCTCGCGCTCTCTCTCTCTCTCTCTCAGTCTCGCTCGCGTCTCTCTCTCTCTCTCTCTCTCTCTCTCTCTCTCTCTCTCTATCCCTCTCTCTCTCCTCCTCTCGCGTTCCCCCCAGCCTAAAAAAAAAAAAAAAAAAAAAAAAAAAAAAAAAAGGGCCGCGGGGGCCTGCAGCGATGGCTAATCCCCGAGCCAGCAGCGCAGACCCCGACGCACAGACCGAGCGGCAGGGGCGGGCGCCGGGACCGGCCACGCGCGCGTGAGGCGAGGCAGGGTGAACGCGGGTCGAGGCGCGCGGAAGAAAAAAGCCGAAAAAGCGAGAAAAGCCGAAAAATCAGCGGCGGGCGGGGGAATAGACAGGCACGGAAATAAAGGGCAGAGAAGACGAGAAGAGAGAGATAGAGAGGCGGGGAGGAGGTAAAGAGGGGGAGAGGGAGGGGGAGGGAGGGGAAAGAGAGGGGGAGGAGGAGAGGGAGGGAGAGGATGGAGGGAGAGTAAGGAGGAAGGTATTGAGAGGTGCAGTTTTTTTATGGGAGGTGAGGGTATGGGTGAATGATGTGAGGGAGGGACGAGAAGGAGGGAGAAGGAGGAGAAGGAGAGAAGGAGGGAGGATTGGGAGGGACTGGTGGAGGAGAGGGGGAGGGAGGAGATTACAGAGGGGAAGAGAGGCGAGTATGTGAGAGAATGAGAGCGTCACGTGATGAGGAAGCAAAAAAAAATAACGACAGTGCGATGTAGTCGAAACGTGGAAATCAAGGACCAAAAGCCAAAACAAGATTAAGAAAGAAAGCGGTAAAAGAGGAGAAAAGAAGGGGCATAGTAAAAGGCACGCCAGGAAGGGGGAAGAAGAGAAACGGGAACGTAAGATTGAAGGTGAGGTACTGCATGTGGTGAGCGGCAGCAGTAGGATCGGCTGAAAGGAGAATTGGTGTAAGGGAAGGTTAGTGTGGAAAGGTATGGGATTAATGGAAAGGATAACTGGCGAGGGAGGGATCGGTGGAGGGAGGGGAGGGGGATTGGGTAATGGGTAATAATAATAGAGGGGATGGCGGAGGGAGAATAGTTAAGGAAGGTAATATACAAATAAGAGATAATATTCAAGAGGCACAATGAGGACACAGGGAAAGCGTAATTCACCACCCCACACCGCAACCCCTACCCCGACCCACGCCCGCCCGACCCGTTTTAGGCACACGGGAGGAGAAAGGA
>NW_020869993.1:57500-65000 GCF_003789085.1 Penaeus vannamei
TTCTCTTCTTTCCCCAAACCTTCTCTCCCTTCCTCCTTCCCTCCAACTTTCTCTCCTCCTTCCTCCTTCCTCCTTCCTCCTTCCTCCCTCCCTCCCCTCCAACCTTCTTTCCCTCCCCTTTCCTCCCCTACCTTCCCCCTCCCTCCCTCTTCATGGCATTGACGTGAAGAGATGAGAATAACCCAAGTGAAAAAGGGTGAGATCGTATCGTTAAAATAAGAGATATTGCTTTTTTATTATCGGGGGAAACGCCATTACACTTTTGCCGTCGAAGAAGAGGAGGGAGTGGAGGAGGCGGAGGTGGAAGAGGAGAGAAAAGTGGAGGTGGAGAGGAGGTAGCGGGAAAGGTGAGGTGGAGGTGGAGGAGAGGGGGGGGGAGGAGGAGGAAGAAAAAGAAGAGGTAATGGAGGAAGTGGAAGAGGAAGAGGTGTTGAAGGAAGAGGAGGAGGAGGAGGAGAAAGAGCAGGGGGAGGGGGAGGAGGACCACGAGAAGAAGAGGAGGAGGAGGAGTGGAACAAGTGATAGTACAGTGGAGAAATTGAAGGAAAATGACCAAAAAATAAAATAACATGCAAATATCAATAATAGTAAATAATAATAACATATAAAAAGTGAAAGGGATCGACGACGAAAAAACGATCGCAGAAACGCTTATTATATATATATATATATATATATATATATAATATATATATATATATATTATATATATATATATACATATGCATATAAAAAAGCCAGGGAGACATCATCAAAACTGGCGACCGACATAATAACCCCGTTACCACGAACCAAAACCGAATAATCATCACATCAGCATAAACATTCCTCCCTCCCACCCCCATCCCTACCACCCCAACCATCCTTCCAATCCTCATTCAATTCCTCTTTAAAACACCAACCGAGACCAATATTGATGTCAAATGGAACCTGAGGGAAGTTAAGACGTCGGGGCGCGGGGCTTAAAGGCTGTTAATTGTCGGTGTAAACAAGGAATTTTTCTCCAAAGTTTAAGGGCTGTTTAACGACACGCTGGCCGGTTGTTGGCCACTTTGCCGCGACGTTTTTTTCTTCTTCTTCTACTCCCTTCCTCCTTTTTTTCTACTTCCTCTACTCCCTTTTCTTCTCCTACTCCTGTTCCTTTTTTGTCTTCTCTTTTTCCTTCTTCTACCCATCCTCCTCCTTTTTCTCCTTCCTCCACTCGCTTTTCTTCATATTCTTTTCCTTCTACTCCTCCTCCTACTCCGTCCTCTTCTTCTCTTCTTCTTCTATTCCTCCTTTTCAACGCAAGAAAGCAAAGGGGAGAAGAGAACGCAAGCAGACAGGGAGATTAGACGAGAGAGAGGAAGGGGGGGGGGGAGGAGATTACCCATTCGTGGAATTAGAATAAAGAAGAAATAAGAAAGACGATGACGAAGGGGAAGGAAAATATAAATGTGAATCTAACCCTCACTCGAAAGCATAACAAGCAAGATAGAGAAAGAAAGCGAGAAAGAGGAAGATAAAGGAGGGAGAAAGAAAAAGAAGAAAGAGAGAAAATGAAGAAAATATAATAAGAAGGAATCACTATAACTAAACCAAGAATCTCGGAAAAGAACCAACAACTCTTCAATCCCGGATTTTTTCCTTTACATAAATATAATTTTTACAACGCAAAGAATTAGAGCATTTGTATCGACCAGAGAAACACGATCTCATCTTTCCGTATCATCACTGCCATTTCATCGGATTTAATCAATAACAGCGCAATAATCTCATCATTTCTGTGTACAACACATCCCGGATTTAATAAGCAATATCGCAATAAGATCACCATTTTCTTTGCCAAACGTCCCACGGATTTAATCAATAACAGAGCAGTGATATCATATTTTTTTTTCGCTGCAACACGTCCGTTATATTGAAACTACTAAGAGCAGGCAGCACACTTCTGACTCTCCCTCCTTTGGACATTCACGTTAAATCATATAAAGCGACACAATTTCGAAGGACACCCTTGTCATTAATATACGGCTTCATAAATGGCTCCCCGACCGTTATTCGTACTAAAAAAAATATATATAAAAATAATGAATAATGGCATGCTCTCCTTCCAACGTTTGCTAGGCCTATCTCGCACCCAAAGTCCCTCACGATTCAAAAAAGGAATGACCGTTAGAGAAGAAAAAAAGCGCGGGAAACGTTATCTCGTTCCCAAAACCTCTCTCGCGACACGGAAGGCGCGAAAACCCCATACACCCCATCTCTAATAATCACCCTCTGAAAACGGGTCGTTCTCTTTCGGGATATACAACATACAGAGAAATACAGATCCTAAAAAGAGCAAGAGAAAAAAAATATATATATATATATATAGTTAAACATCTACGCGTCCGAACGAAAGAGGGAGCCAAATGGGCCTCGAGGGAAAACTGCAATGAGGAGGTAGTGCGCGAGGAGGATATTTGACGAAGTTGAGCTGTTTCGATGCTAATCCGTCAGTTAGTGCTTGCCTGCCCTCGTAAAGCTTCGCCGGCCTTGGGTGAAGAAACGGGAGGGAAGGGGAATGGGGAAGGAGAAAGGGGAGAGAGATGGAGGAAGTGGGAAGGAGAAGGGAGAGAGTTGGAGAAATGGGGACGGAGAAAGAAGGGGAGATGGGCAGGGGGGAGAAGAGAGAGATGGGGCAGGTGGGAGAGGAGAGAGATGGGGGAGATGGGAAAGTTAGTGGAAATGGGAAGGAAGGAGAGGAGAGGAGACGAAGAAAGGGAGAAGAGAAGATAGGGAAAGAAAAAGGAAGAAGAGGGGAGAGGAGAAGGGAAAGCCAAAACGGGGTAAGGACTGTGATAGGGAAGAGGAGAGGGAGAAAAGTAAGAAAAGAGATGAGCTAGAAATTCGAGGAAAACAAGAGAACAAGAGATGACAATTGAAAAGACAAAGGAAAAGAGCCATAGCGAAAAGTTAGACGAGAGAATGCCCGAGAAGAGAGCAAAGGGCAAAAGAAAATCAAGAAGACACGAAAGCGAAAGCGAGACAAACGGCGAACGAAGAAATACATGCAGACGGAGAATCAAAGAAGAAAAACAAAATGGCGACGAGGAGGAAGCACCGGCGACACGTACACGGAGGCTAAGAGAAATATTTATACAAAACGAAATGAACAAAATAGCATAATAAAGAGGAAAATATGCTCATCAGACAGAAAAAAAGGTCGTTATCCACGTGGGTTGTTTCCGGTACAGCTCAAGGTCTCCCGTCTTTTGAAATGCAAGAAAGAGAGAAAGAAAAACACACACACTCCGCTGCTCAGTGGCGCCCAGCGACGGAGGCGGAGGAGGGAGGGAGGGAGGGAGGGGGAGAGGTGAGAGGAGGGAGATGGTGAGAGGGGAAGGAAGGGAGTGTAAGGGAGAAGGGAAGGAGGGATGAGGAGTGAGAGATAGAGAGGGAGGGGGAAAAAGAAGGAAGGAGGGAGGGAGGAAAATGGAGAGAGAGGGAGTGAGGGGAAAAAGAGGGCGAAAGAGAGAGAGAGAGAGAGAGAGAGAGAGAGAGAGAGAGAGAGAGAGAGAGAGAGAGAGAGAGAGAGAGAGAGAGAGAGAGAGAGAGGAGAGAGAGAAGAGAGAGAGAGAGAGAGAGAGAGAGAGAGAGAGAGAGAGGAGAGAGAGAGAGAGAGAGAGAGAGAGAGAGAGAGAGAGAGAGACTAATTAGTCGATGACGATAGCTTGTTATCCAATAAAGCACACAGATATAACACGAACGATAATCAACGGAGAGAAAAAAAAACAAATGAACATCGCATTCGAATGATAATAATTGGCTGCCATCGACGTTAATAAAGCGCTGAACAAAAATAACAAGAGAAATTGCGATGTCATTATCACGGCAATCATTAACGAGAAATAAAAACAAAAAAAAAAAAATAAACAAAAAACAAACAAACAAACGGGAGAGAGCGGGATCGACGATCAGAAATATACGCACGTGCACCAAGTCCCCAGTTCAACAATGGCTGCTATCAAGCCTTCATTGCAGGGAGGAAGTGCTGACAGAAAATGCGGAATTTGCGGTCCGTCTGTCTGTCTGTCTGTCTGTCTCTGTTTCTATCCTTCTCTTCCCTTCCCCGTCTGTCTGTTCTTGTCTCTGTTTTATCTCTTCTCTTCCCTTCCCGTCTGTCTGTCTCTTGTCTCTGTCTGTCTCTCTGTTCTGCTCTTTGTCTTCTGGTCTCTGTCTCTCTTCTGTTTGTCTGTCTGTTCTATCCTTTTTTCCTTCCCGTCTGTCTGTTCTCTGTCTGTCTGTCTGTCTGTCTCTGTTTCTATCCTTCTCTTCCCTTCCCCGTCTGTCTGTCTCTTTGTCTCTGTCTGTCTGTCTCACTCATTTCTCTTACTCACTTAACTCATTCACTCACTCTTCACTCAGTCACTCTCCCTCCCTTTCTGTCTTTCTATTAATCTATCCGTTTTGTTTTTCTGATCCTATCGTTCTTATCTGTCACTCTCCCAATCTCCCCCTTTTTCCCTCTCTTCCTCCATCCATCGTACCTTCTTTCCATACTTCAGTCTCCATCACACACACACGCACGCACGCGCGCATTAACACAACACACACGACACACACACACACACACACACACACACACACACACACACACACCACACACACACACACACACACACACACACACACACACACACACATCACAACCACTCTCTCTCTCTCCCCCCTCTCCTCCCCCCCCTCCCTCCTTCCCTCTCTCCCTCCTTTCCTCCCTCCTCCTCTCTCTCCCCCTCTTCCATCCCCCTCCTCCTCTCTCCTCCCCCTCCTCCTTTCTTCCCTCTCCCCCTCCTCTCTCCCCCTCCCTCCTCCTCCCCTCTCCCCTCCCCCTTTCCTCCTCCCCTTTCCCTCTCCTCCATCCCCTCCCCCCTCTCCCTCCCCCCTCCCCTCCCTCCCCCCCTCCTCCTCTCCCTCTTCCCTCCCTCCCTCCCTTCCTCATGCGCAAACTGTCCCCAGGATCCCCCCCTCCCAACGTCCCCTGTTCTCCGATTACGCGCAGGGTCCTTCAAGGCGATAGGGCGCTCCTTGCCCCTCTCCTTATCGCCCTCCCGCCACTTGAACCACGACCTGCGCCGAGTACGACCGTGAAGTCGAGGAAGAAGAAGAAAAGAAGAAACGCAAGTACGACCATGAGACGAAGACGAAGACGAAGCACGAAGAAGAAGAAGAAGAAATACGAATAAAAAGCAGCCTAGTACGACCATGAAGACGAAGACGAAGACGAAGAAGAAGAAGAAGAAAAAGAAGAAGCAGCCTAGTACGACCATGAAGACGAAGACGACGACGAAGAAGAAGAAGAAGAAGTAGAATAAAAAAGCACCTATACGCCATGAAGACGAAGACGAAGAGAAGAAGAAAGAAAGAAGAAAAGAAGTACGCACCATAGAAGATGAAGACGAAGACGAAGACGAAGAAGAAGAAGCCAAGTACGACCATGAAGACGAAGAAGAAGAAGAAGAAGAAGAGAACCAAGTACGAATGAAGACAGGAGGAGAAGAAGAAGAAAAGAAGACGAAGAAGAAGCCAAGTCGACATGAAGACGAAGACTGAAGACGAAAAGAAGAAGCCAAGTAGACCAGAGACGAAGACGAAGAAGAAGAATAAAATAAGGCAGCCACGTACAACCGATGAAGACGAGATAGAGAAAAAGAAAGAAGAAAGAAGCCAAGTACGACCATGAAGACGACGAAGAGAGAAGAAAAAAGAATGAAGAAAAGAAAGTACGATCAAGTGAAGAAGAAAAGAAGCCAAGTACGAATCAACAGAAGAAGAAGACGAAGAAGAAGAAGAAGAAGAAGAAGCGAACCACATGAAGAGAAGAAGAAGAAGAAGAGCAAAGACAGCAAGCAGCAGAAGACGACCAGAAAGAAGAAGAAGAAGAAGAATAAGAAGAAGCAAGTACGACCATGAAGACGTAAGAAGAAGAAGAGAAAAAGACGACGGCGACACGGGGTTCACAAGAGCAGCGGGGACAGAAACCATTGCATATGCACCCCTTCCCGTTCTCCTCCGGGGCTCTCACCTTAAACGCGTGTCCTCCCTTCCCCCCTCTCTCTCCTCTACCTCTCCTTCTTTCCCCTCCTTCTCCCCTCTTTCCTCAACTCTCACCCTCTTTCCCTCTCCTTCTCCCCTCTTCCCCTCCCTTCCTCCCTCTCTCTCTCCCCCACCGTCTCTCCCTCTTCCCCTCACCTTTCCTCTCCTCTCCTGCTACTCCCTTCCCACCTCTTTCTCCTTCTTTTTCCATCCTTCTCCTTCTTCCTTTCCTCTTCCTCATCCCCTTCCTTTCCTTCCCCTCCTCCAATCCCCTTTCGCCATGCCCTTTAACGTGCCAGCCCCGACAACTGCACCCCTTCGCCACCACCACTGCGATCCTGTCAGTTCCTCCTCCCTCCCTCCTCCCCCTCTCTCTCTATCCTCTTCATCTTTAACTTTCCTCTTTCTCTCTATATCCATCTTCCTTCCTTTCCCTCATTCCTCTCCCCTCTCTTCCCCTCACTCCATCTCCCTCCTTTCTCCCTTCCCCTTTGCCCTCCCTTCCACTCTATCCATTCTCCCTCTCTCCTTCCTCCTCCTTCTTTCCCCCTCCTCCTTCCCCTCCTCCCATCTCCCTCCTTCCTTCCCTTCCCCTCCTCTCCATCTCCACCTTCCTTCCTTCCCATCTCCCTCCTTTCTCCCTTCAATCCTCTCCATCTCCCTCCCTTCTCCTCCTCCTCCCCCTTCCACTCCTCTCCATCTCCTTCCCTCCCTTCCATCCCCTCCTCCCCCATTTCCCCCCTTTTCCCCTTCCCTCCTCCCCATCTCCCCCCGTTCCTCCTTCCTTTCTTCCCTCCTCCCCATCTCTTCTCTCCATCTCCCTCCCTTTCCACTTCACTCCTCTCTATCTCCCTTCCTTTCTCCTTCCCTCCCTTCCCTCCCGGTTCGTATCCAGCGCCAGTGTAATAAACACGGCAAACGCGGATAATAAACGCTGTCCCCGATCCTTCAGTGAAAATCAAATGGCTCCGGAGGTCCGCCCTCTGCGCCGACCCGGGAGGAGGCTCTCGGGGTCGTCCTGGCCCCCCCCTCCCCCCTCTTGGCTCGTCCTCTCGTCCTCCTGGTCGTCCTGGTCCCCCCCTCCTCTTGGCTCGTCCTCTTGGCTCGTCCTGGTCCCCCCCTCCCTCCTATTCGTCTGGTCGTCCCTTGGCTCGTCCTCCTTCGTCGTCCTCCTGGGTCGTCCTGCTCCCCCCCCCCTCTTGGCTCATCCTCTTGACTCGTTCTCCTGGCTCGTCTCTGACTCCTGGGATTCCCCGTCTCTCCTCCTCCTCTTTTATCCACAATCGGCGCCTCATCTCTCTCTCTCTTTCTCTTTCTTTCTCTCTCTCCTTTTCTCTCTCTCTCCTCTTTTTATTTCTCCCTCTCCCTCTCCCTCTCCATCTAGTTCCTTCTCTATGCTTATCCTCCTCCTGTCGTTTTTCCCTTGTCTCTCTCTCTCTCTCT
>NW_020869993.1:70000-87500 GCF_003789085.1 Penaeus vannamei
GCCACAAAAAATATAATATAAAAAATAACAAAATAACCCCCCTCAAAAAAAAAATCCCTAACCCAAAAAAAAAAAAAAAGGTATTTACCCATTTACCCGAAGCGAAGACGCCCCACACGCCCGACCAGGAACAAAGGGGTGGGCGAGCGCGGCCTGTGGGATCCCGGCGCGGCTATCACTCACGCCCCCGCCCCCTCCTCCCTGGACGAAAGCCAGACAGACAGCCACAACCGCCAGCCACAGGACACCAGGACAGCCAACGACACGCTGACTGACAGACAGACCCAAGCTAAGCCAATCCATTAACCAGAATTACGATCATTCCCCCTTCGCTAAGTATATTTAATCTTTCTCTATAACTATATAATTTCTACTTTACGTGTTTTTTTTTCTCTCTTTTTATCCTTTCATGCGGCTATATCATTCGCCATTTTAGTATCCCATACAGCCATATCAATTCCTTTTACGTTGATTGTATTTTTGATATTAACACAGCTATATCATTTTCCTTTATAAACACGTTTAGCATAAAAACAGCTGTATCGCTTCCCTCTTCGCAGAAATGTAGTTTTCCATACAGCTGCATCTTTTTTTCCTTGACTATACACAGCAATTAGCTTTCCTTCGGAGCAGTCTCTTAAAAGTACAGGGGTAATTAAGACGCTGAAACTCTGTTAAATGAAGATGTCAATATGTTCCAAGATAAGATAGGTGATATCAACATATATATACGAGATATAAAGAACAGCAATTAAGACGTTAGCGTGAACATCTTCCAGTAATTAGACTATGGACGGGAACATACTTTCAAGTAAAGTAGTAATTAAGCCACTGTCTGAATGAACATTAAGTAACTGTAATTACAGTGTCAATGAGCATGACAAGATCTTAAGTACAAAAGAAACATCAGCCATTAAGCAACTGGAGTTTTTTTGACAGTTACGTCGGATTGAGTGCTTATCCCTCCAATGGTCTTTTTTTAGATGCCGAATATAATGCCTTGATAGAAAATTCGTTTGAGAACCTATCTGAACACATAAATTTATGGGACCATTCTAGCCTATGGTACCGATTGAGTGAATTAGACTGATTAAGAAGAAATGTATCATGCGCATGTTGTACAAACAAAAGGGCCAGATATAAAGCTGATTTTTCACTGATTCCCACCTCCATAATTAAACGTGCATTCGGCATTCTGAGAGTCGATTGGATGTAAATCAAAAATTCAGGTAGGGATTGTTAACTGCTAATGTCTCCCGTAAGCCACCGGTTTTCTTGCACATCACTCGAGTCTAGACAGGGAATCCCATGTTATATTATTCTAGACGTTTAAATAAATTACTACATTTGCTATACGTATCAGGTAAATTATATCCTTCGTTTATGTCATTTGCGGTTAAATTCTTCTTATCAATGATTTCAAATTTCGCTACCGTAGCCCCCTCCCAACCTCCTAATACATTATTCCACTGCTTACTTATGCCGGGTAATTATAGCTACCGTTCGCTAAGACGGGTAATGCCAAATAATACCAAAAAAAAAAAAAAATTGATTACCTCGTGGTACTTTGTGGCCAATCATGTTAACGGTCTCGTGAAGAAACCATATTGAGTGTTGCTATTGCGTCTCTTTGGACGAACCATATACGTTACGTATTTTATTAGTTTACAGAGCTTACAAATAATTCCAGCTTCATTCGCAGTGATTCACAATAGGTGAGCCAAGGAAATTTATCTAACGAATTTGGAGGAATATAATTTAATCAATCTCAAGGCAATCTATGTGTGTCCGCTGCTCCGTAAGAAAACGACTCATCTGTGACTTAAGAGGCCCACGACGCTGTGATTATCACTCGAAATGCGTTATAACATCATCGAAACAAAAGTATGGACTGACTCACATCATCTTCATCATCTACATTCACTTTCATCTCAATACCGGATCACCTGCTACACCCTCCTATTTTTCAGTGACCACCCATTCCCCGCCCCTCTCTAACACCATCATTGAATCATGCATCGCATCCAAGTCATTCGCTCACCAGTCAAGAAAAAGAGTGTTAATCACGCTATTACCCAACAGACAATTCTCGCCTAAATGAGCAATTATCACCCCTGATCAACTGGACGGGAGCGACTGTTCTGAGAAGAGAGAGAGAGAGAGAGAGAGAGAGAGAGAGAGAGAGAGAGAGAGAGAGAGAGAGAGGAGAGAGAGAGAGAGAGAGAGAGAGAGAGAGAGAGAAGAGAGAGAGAGGAGGGAGGGAAGAGGAGAGAGGCGAAGAGGGGGGGAGTGAGTGAGTGAGTAAGAGGGGGGAGGGAGGGAGGGAGGGAGGGAGGAGGGAGAGAGAGAGAGAGTGAGAGTGAGAGTGAGAGTGAGAGTGAGAGTGAGAGTGAGAGTGAGAGTGAGAGAGAGAGTGAGAGAGAAAGAGGAGAGAGAGAGAGAGAGAGAGAGCGAGAGAGAGAGAGAGGAGAGAGAGAGAGCGGACTACTAGATCCCGTCCGGTATAGTCTCGAGACACTCGATAATTAGTCCTATAAATAAGGGTATCTTATCCCCCCTCCCCGCCACCGTTTCCTTCTCTCTCCTCTCCTCCCTCTTTCCCCTTTCTCCTTTTCCTTTCCTCATCCTTTCCTCCTTCCCTCCCTCCCCTCCTCTCCTACCCTTCCCATCTCCTCCCCTCCTCTAACCTCCCCCCCCCTGCTCCCTCGCCCTTCACTCACCTCTCCGCGCAGAGCCCCTCCTTCGCCAGGTCACGTGGCACGGCGTTGAGGGGAAGGGGGGGGGGGTCACGGATTGGAATTTTTTCAACCAACGAACTCACTCACTATACACTCATATTATTTTTTCTGGCGTATATTATATATATATATATATATATATATATTATATATATATATATGTGTGGTGTGTGGTGTGTGTGGTGTGTGTGTTGTGTGTGTGTGTGTGTGTGAGAGAGAGAGAGAGAGAGACTGTGTGCGTGTGTGTGAGAGGGAGAAGGGTGAGGGAGAGAAGGAGAGAGAGAGAGAGAGGAGAGAGAGAGAGAGAGAGAGAGGAGAGAGAGAGAGAGAGAGAGAGAGAGAGAGAGAGGAGAGAGAGAGAGAGAGAGAGAGAGAGAAGAGAGAGAGAGAGAGAGAGAGAGAGAGAGAGAGAGAGAGAGAGAGAGAGAGAGAGAGAAAGAGAGAGAGAGAGAGAGAGAGAGAGAGAGAGAGAGAGAGAGAGAGGAGAGAGAGAGAGAGAGAGAGAGAGAGGAGAAGAGAGAGAGAGAGAGAGAGAGAGAGAGAGAGAGAGAGAGAGAGAGAGAGAGAGAGAGAGAGAGAGAGAGAGAGAGAGAGAGAGAGAGAGAGAGAGAGAGAGAGAGGAGAGAGAGAGAGAGAGAGACAGACAGACAGAGAGAGAGAGAGAAGAAAAAACCTGAGTGAATGAGTGAGAGTATATATAAAAGCGCGACATGAATCAAACAGCAACTAAATCCGAACCGATCACAGGAATCAAACCGACTATTTTTACCTTAAAAAAAAGAAAAAGTAAAAAAAAAAAAATAATAATAATAATAATAAGGCCGAGAGAAAATAAATCACGAATATTCGCCTAAAAAACTATGGAAAAAATAACCAAGATCAAAATAATAACAAAAAAAACAAAAAAATAAAAAATAAAAAACAAAAAGTACACTCCCCGATTCCACCCCTCCTCCCCCCCTCCATCCACCGCACGACGTAAATTTTTACACAAATGGGATTATCTTTTTATGTTTTATATTAATATTCACGGCCAATGGAAACGGTTACGGCAATGTTATGACTCATTCTTTATCGGCGTTTGTGTGGGGACAGCGGCGCATTCCGCCGGCCGCCGCCGCGGTTATTGGGTGAAAAATATACATACATACAATATATAATACATACATACATTATGTATGTGTATATATATGCATGCATTATATGTATATATATGTATATATATACAATGTATACATATATACACACACACACACCACACTACCCCCACACACCACCACCCTTCCTCCTCCACCACCTCATCCACCTCCTCCACCTGCACCCCTCCACCTCCACCACCTCCACCTCCACCACCCTCCACCTCCTTTTATGACTACACCTCCTCTTTTTTTTGACCGGACCGTGAAATATATTAGTTACTTTAACGAAACCGGCAGTAATTTCTAAAATTATCATTGCCTCCACAAACGCGTTCCTTCCGACGTGATAACATCGTCCCAAATTAAAATGATCGTCTATTTATATCACCTTTGCAACCGTGTCATCAAGAAATGCTCTCGCTCTCGCTATTGCAATCATATTATTTCCTTGTCGTATTTCTTTTTCAATTTTTCTGATTCTCGTAATGTATTTAGATAATTACAATAATCCGCAGAAATTTAGACAAAACGGTAACGGCAAGAAAAACCGCATTTCGTATTTCTTTTTTCATTATTATTATTTCCTTTTGATCACCGCGGGATTGCGTGATACGTGGGCCTCCTTTTGCCGCCATTTTCGCCGTGACTATTCTTTGAGCCGAGTCAAATTAGCATCTCGCCGTGACTATTCCTTGAGCCGAGTCAAATTAGCATCTCGAAATAGGCTTAAGTGGCAGGGAGAAAGAAAGAAGAGATTTGAGCAACAACTCCAACTTTCGGGAAAAATTGAGGTCTTATTCTTGAAACGAATAATGGAGAAAACACGCGAGAACTAGCGCAGGCAGAAAAAAAGAAAAAAGAAAGAAAAAAAATACACGAACGCCTCTGTCAAAAAAGCCCTCCGAACGGACACCCAAACCTAAAAAAAAAACAAATCAGATTTTTTTTGTGAAAAACAAAATTTACAGACTTGTGCGTATTATGACACTTTTGATAGGGAATTGCCTCGCCCTCACTTCTCCGACATGCATTCATTTCCACCTAATTTCTGCGTCGATGCAAAAACCGTTCCCCTCGGCGACTCCCTTGGCTTGAGGGGAAATGTTTACACCTGCGAGGGGAAGAAACTAGAGATGGTGCAAGCGCTGTTTATGCAATGCTGTTTCTGCTTATGCACGTGCCAGGTGAACATATACGAAAGGCAAACAAACTTGGTGAGAGTCTTGCATTTTTTTTTGGGGGTTGCAATGGAGTTGCCAATTTCGTCGCGAATACCGCCCGTAATTTGCATCAACGTGTTTCATCTTCTCTTTGCAACTCAGAGACATTCGTAAGTGCGCTCATGACATGTACGTACATACACAGAAACACACCTAAAACACACACACCACACACATACACACACACAAACACCACACACACAACCACACACACCCCACAAACACAACACACTAAACACACACACGCACACACACACACACACACAAAACACACACACACACTCACACTTAAACACACACACACACAATAATTCCCCGGCGACAGCCGTGGCACAACAACGACACCTTCCCGTTTGCCACCAGCTACACACACCGCCCCTTCAACCCCCCAGTGCCAACACACCGCCCGCACCTCCAGTGCATGGGACAAATGGCATTAACGTTATGTCAACAAATATATAAATACTGACTGCAATGCATGGGGAGGACATGGCAGGCCGCTAATTGACCCCCAGGCATCACAGGGACAGTTCATCTGGCACTCTCTCATCTGGCACTGACCCCTTACCCCCCTCCCCTCCCCTCCCTCTCCTCTCCCCCGGCTGCCTCTCACACCTCTACACCTGTTCTGCGCGAAAGTGTACCCGCCTCCTGCTTAACAAATAAGCTTAATTAACAAACGTATTTCGTCAAGCCAGATGTCGAAATATTGGGTTTTCCCTTGCCACTCTCCCCATAAGAACCATTACAAGAAACAAAGAAAAAAAGAAAATAAATAATATAATACTACCTATACATGATTAAATAATAATAATAATGATGATGATTGATGATAATAAAGGAATCTCAAATTACAAAAAAATAAGAAAAAAAAAGAAAAAAAAAGAAAACAATAATAATAGCTAATAGCAACAACACAACACAACAACAACAACAATAATATATAATAATAATAATAATAATAATCAAACAACAAAAGACTCTAAAATAAAGCGGCTCCCATTCCCATCCTCCAGAGCGGCCCTCCCCATTACCCCCTTAACAACTCGTTAAATCTAATTTTAGCCGAATCAGCCCCTCCCCCCCTCCTCATTGCTCTAACGTGTGTCCTCCGCTGCAATTCAAATGTCGAGAATATTCTTATCACAATCTTAGACACAGATGGATCTCCTCTCGACGATACCTTTCTGGGATAGCCTTCCTGCTCCTCTTCCTCCTCCTTCTCTCCTATCTTCCTCTTACCTACTCTCTCCGCCTCAACCTCCTCATTTCTTCTCCTGCCTCTCTCCCTCCTCCTCCTCCTCTACTTCTTCCTCCCTCTCCTCTCTTCTCCCTCCCCCTCTCCTCCTCCTCTCTTCCTCCCCCTCCTCCTCCTTCTCCCCTCTTCATTCTCCCCTCCCCCTCTCTTCTCCTCCTCTCCTCTGATTCCTCCCTCCTCCTCCTCATTCTTCCTTCCCCTACATTACCTCTTTCCTCCCCCTTTCTCTCCCTTCCTTCCTACATTCCTAGCTATCCCCTTGCTATGTACTCTCACTATCTCGTCCTTATCCCTACACTCACCCCCTCCGTCTCACCTCTACCACCTTCCTCCTCCCTCACTCTCCCCTTCCTCGCTCTCCTTCATCTCTGCTCCTGCCATTAACCACCTTCCCCTCCACATTATTCCACCCGCGCGGTCGAGTGGGCGGGAGAGGGCGTGTCAAACAATGAGAGACAAGATAGGACATGATGAACCAATCACTAATTCCCGACCAACCAACCTCCTTCAAAATATACACCCCTACCCCCACTTCATCCTTCAATACGCTCTCTTCTACAACCCCTACCTCCTCCTCCTTCCCTAAAAAAAACCTCTCCTACTCCTTCCCCTCCCCTTCCTCCTCCTATTACCTCCCTCCCCCTTCCTCCTTACCCTCCCTCCCTCCTACCTCCCCCTCCCTCCTCCCTCTCCCCTCCTACTCCCCCTCCCCTCCTCTTTCAACTCCCTATGGTCTCCCGATACTCTTCCCCTCTCTATCTCTCCTCTACCCTTCCATCCCCTTCAGGAGTGCCGGAGTGTCCCTCATACTTCAATCCTTGTGACTGGCGTTCTGATGGTGATGTTCCGATCCCTCCTCCTCCTCCTCCTCCTCTTTCTTTTCCTTTGACTCCTTCCTCCTCCTCCTGGTTTCCTTCCATTCCCTGCTCCTGGTCTGTCTTCTCTTCTTCCTCGTCCGGCATAAATTTCCTTTGACTTCTCCTTACGCTCCTCTGGTTCTTCCTTCCTTCCTTTTTCTTCTCTTTCCTTTTCCTACCGCCGTTCCTCCTTTCATTCCCCGTTTTCCCTTGTCCGTAGTTCCCTTCTTCCTCCTCACACACACCTTTTCCCTCTGCTTCCTCCTCCCTTCCTCCCTTCCTTCCCCTCGCCCTCTCCTCCTCGCCACCTCACGAACGCAATCAAAGTTCGGGAGGATGAGCCAAGGGCTAGACCACGATGGGCAAAGACTTCCTTCTCCCTCCCTCCCCTTCCTTTTCCTCTACCCCTCACCACTCTCTCCTCCCCTTCCTTTCCCTTCACCCCCCTTCAACCCTTCCCTTCCCTATCCCACCTTCCTCCCCTCCCCTCCACCCCCCTTTCCCTTTCCTCCCTCCACCACCCTTCTCTCCCCTCCCTTCCCTTTCCTTCCTTCCCGCCTTCACCGCCCCGTCCCTCCCCTCCCCATCCCTCCACCTTCCCTCCCCTCCCTTCCCTTCTCCTTCCTCTCCTCCACTCACCTCCTCTCCATTCCCCCCTCCCTTCCTTCTCCACCCTCCCTCCCTCCATCCCCTCCTTTCCTTTCCCTTCCCCACCCTACCCTCTCCCCTCCATCACCCTTCCCATCCCTCCTCCTTCCTTCCCTCCACCACCCCTTCCCTCCCCCTCCCCATACCTCCCGCTTCCCCTTCCCTCCCCTCCTTCCTCACAGCGTCTTCAAGGAGCGCCCCTCCGCCCGCGCGAGGACGCCACTCGAAACACAAGGTCCGCATTATCCGCGCGAAATGGCCGCTCGCTACAATGGGTCATCAAGCAGGGAGGGCGGAGTGGCGGAGTGGAGGAGGAGGAGGAGGAGGAGGAGGAGGAGGAAGAGGAGGAGAGGAGGAGGAGGAGGAAGAAGAAGAGGAGGAGGAGGAGGAGGAGGAGGAGGAGGAGGAAGGAGGAGGAGGAGGGAGGAGGAAGGAGGAGGAGAGGAGGAGGAGGAGGAGGAGGAGGAGGAGGAGGAAGAAGGAAGGAGGAGGAGGAGAGGAGGAGGAGAGGAGGAGGAGGAGAGAAAGTGGAGTGGGTGGGTCTCCGTAGCAGGTTTCCACTCCTTAGAATGGGCAGGTCGGTCGCCGGGTGAATGGCCTCGTGTTATGCAAACCCCTTCTGGTTTCCTTCCTCTCTGTCTGTCTGTCTGTCTGTCTGTCTGCTGTCTCTTCTGTCTGTCTGTCTGTCCTGTCTGTCTGTCTGTCTGTCTGTCTGTTTGCCTGCCTGCCTGCCTGCCTGCTTGCTGCCTGCTGCCTGCCTGCTGCCTGCCTGCCCGCCCCTCTCCTCCCCTCTCCCGTCCCTCTATCAACCCACCCATCCATCCCTATTCCCCATCTCCACCTCGCCATCTCAAGACGATCGCTTATACTCCGGGAGCGCCATGCAGGCTCGTCACTCACGGCCAGGCAAAGCTCAACGACACGCAAGCGACCGGAGAGCCGTGTGTGGCCGGCGCTCCCGACGACGTCCCGAGATCCGACGGACGGGATGGGAAAGCGCCCTCCCCTCTCTCTCTTCTCTCTCTCTCTCTCGCTTCGCTCTCCTCCCTCCTCCATCTCTCCTTCTCCCTCGCTCTCTTTCTCTTTCTCTCTCTCCCTCCTCTCCTCTCCTCACTTCGGGTATGCCCCCTCGCCACTTTGCCTCGTCTTCGAAACCACTTGCCTTTACAAGCAACGCTGTCGCCACTTCGCCGGTTCTACGCCTTTCTTTTTTTCTCCTTACTTGTCTCCTCGCTTCGTCTTTCGTTCTTCCGCTCGCGTTTCTCTTGTTTCTCTTGCTCTCGGTTCTTTCTGGTTTGCTATTCTTATCGTTCCATTTTTGATGTCTTCATCTATTTGGTTCTCTCTTCTCTCTCGCTCTCGCTCTCTTCCTCCCTCCTCCTCCCTCCCTCTCCCTCTCCCTCCCTCTCTCTCTCCTCTCTCAGACACAGACAAACAAACAACCAAACACACACACACACACACACACAGAGCAACCCCTCCCTCCCCTCCCTCCCTCCCCCCCACACACACACCAGCCACAGCCACTGATATACACAGACCTCACGGAGCATTTGGTCAAGTAATTTGCAGCAATTAAGTCGACAAATTGAACAATAACGCTTCAAAGATCTTCCAACGGAATCCCCTCAGGATGTGGAGGGAGGGGGTGGGGTGGGGAGGGAGGGGAGAAGGGGGAGAGAGAAAGACGAGGAAGGGAGGGGGAGAGGAAAGAAGGGTGAAAGGGAGGGGGTGGGAGAAGAAGAGTAAATGGGAGAGGAGAGATGAGGAGAAAGAGAGGGGAGGGGAGGGGAGGAGAGGGGGAAAGAGAGAAGAGAGAGAGGAAGAGGAGAGAGGAAGAAAAGATGGGTAATGAGAGAGAAGAGGGGAAGGGAAGGAGGGAAAAAAAAGGGAAAAGGAGGGGAGGGGGAGAGGAGAGAAGGGTAAATGAATGAAAGACGAGGTTAGAAGGAAAAGCGAAGGAAGAGGGGAAAGGAGAGGAGCAGAGGTAATGAGGGGCAGGAAATGGACACGGTAAGGGCAGGAAGGAGGAAGGAGAGGGACAGAGAGGAAAAGGAGGAGAGGGGGAAACAAGGAACGGGGGAAACAACAGAACCGCCGTTTTAATGAAATGAAGTGACCTTTAAGCGGAAGTGCGAACGACCGCAGACGCGCAGAAATACAGCAAGGGCAAATAAACGCATGTGCAAAGAGGGGGAGAGGAAGAGGAAGAGGAGAGAGGGAGAGAGGGAGGGAGGGAGGGAGAGGGAGAGGGAGGGAGAGGGAGAGGAGAGGAGAGAGAGAGGGAGAGGGAGAGAGAGAGAGAGAGAGAGAGAGAGAGAGAGAGAGAGAGAGAGAGAGAGAGAGAGAGAGAAGAGAGAGAGAGAGAGAGAGAGAGAAAGAGAACAGACACAAACACTGAAAGAGAAAGAAAAAAAAAAAGTTTAAAACTAAAACCAAAGAGCGAAGAAAAGAAGAGAAAGATAAAACTCAAAAGACTCAAAACACAAAAAAGAAAGAAAGAAAAAAAACACCGACCCACGACAAAAAAAAGAGAAATTAGCAACTGCCCCGCGACCGCCGCCATTTGGACAAGCAAACGGACGAGTTCCCTGATTATAAACGTTTTAATCAAAGGTCTGCAAAATTGGCTTCATGATGAGGTCGCGGCGTGTGCAAAAAAAAGAGCAATATACAAATTAAAAAGAAAAAAAAAAGCCCAGCGAAATATATCCATCAGCGATCTAATGCGCCTCTTGGGATGAGCGCGGAGACACTATAAAGCGGAATCTAATGATTATAATAGTCTCCCCTCCAAGACCTCGCTGTTTACATTTTCTTTATTGCAAGAATCGTATTTTTCTCCGATGTTTTTTGTTGTTGTTTTTCTGGATTAACGGATCAACAAGGATAAACTGATGTATATATTTGACTTCTAAAACTGCGTATAATAATGGTGATGATCGTGGTGGTGATGTGATGACATGGTGGTGGTGGTGATAGTGATGATGATAATGAAGATGAAGGTGATGATAATGAAGATGATGATGATGATAATAAAAAACTGATGATGCTAATGAAAATGATAATGAAGATGATGGTAATGATGTGGTGATTAGAATGATGTGATGATGAGGATAATGATGTGATGATACTCGTGATAGTGCCGATGATAACGATCGCAGTGATGACGATAATAATGATTCATAAATACAACATTTATCACGAAAAAAAAACATAAGAATACGAACAAAACAACGACATTAAACATTTAAAAAATGAAAAACTAAATACCAGACGAACACCAATTCCCGCCAAAAAAAAAAAAAAAAAATCAACCTGAAAATAACGTCCCGAGGTAATCCCACTCATACGAATCGACGGCGGGGAAATAAAAAAAAAAAAAAAACTTTTAAATAATATATATATATATATATATATTATATATATATATATATATATATATCATGCTCTTTCAATAGTTTATTTCTTATTTTTGTTTTCATTTTTTTTTTAGAGAGATAATCCCTGTATCATATTTCTCATTTGTTTGTATATTTCGCTTTCTTTCTTTTTTAGTGCGTTGTCGTTATCTATTCATCTGTCTCGCACTTTTACGTTTTTTTTTTATTTTTTTATTTATCATTATCATTTTTTTTCTTGGCCTCCGTCCCTCCCTTCTCTCCTCCTTCCCCTCCTCTTCTCCCTCCACCTCTTTCTCTTACCATCTTTGTTATCCTTTTCAACCTCCCCTTCCCTCCCCTAACCCCTCCCCTCCTCCCTCCCTCCTATCCCTATCTACAACCCTCTCCCCATCCACCTCACTCCCCCCCTACCCCCCTCCCCTCTCTACTTCTCCCTACCCCCTCCCCATGCCTCCTCCCTCCTCCTCCTTCTCCCTATCCCACTCCCACCCATCCTCCTCCCTTCTCCCTCCCTCCTCCTCCTCCACTCTCCCTACCCCCTACCTCCCTCCACCCCTACCCCACTCCCCCCTCCCTCCCTCCCTCCATCCATCCACCCCATCCATCAATCCATCGCATGTTACGTAACGAGGAAAGAGTTGGACGCGGAACCAGGCCTCCCTCGATCCATCACCGGGCGAGGCGCGTCGTGTAGGCCTACCGACGGCGATCAGGCATCCCTCCTTCTTTTTCTCTTTTTCTTCTTCTTTTCTTCTTCTCCTCCTTTCCTCCTCTCCTCCCTCTTCCTTCTTCCTCCTCCTCCTCCTCCTCCCTCACCTCCTCCTCTCCTCCTCCTCCTCCTCCTCCTCCTCCTCCTCCTCCTCCTCCCCCTCCTCCTCCTCCTCCTCCTCCTCCTCCTCCTCCTCCTCCTCCTCTCCTCCCTCCCTCCTCCTCCTCCTCCTCCTCCCTCCTCCTCCCCTCCTCTCCTCCTCCTCCTCCTCCTCCTCCTCCTCCGCACGGCGCGCCTTCTATCCCTTGTCTATCCCTAAGCCCCCGGGGGTGTTGGAGAGGTAGATAGATGGATGGTGTTAGATATATAGATTGATTGGTTTTGGATAGGTAGATAGATGGTAAGGATAATAGTGTTGGATAGATAGATAGATAGATAAATAAATAATTGGGTGGTTCGACAGAGAGTGTGGGGGAGGGAGGGAGGAGAGGGAGGGAGGGAGGGAGGGAGGGGGGGAGGAAGGGAGGGAGGGAGGGAGGGAGGGAGGGAGGAAAGGAAAGGAAAAGCGGGAATGGAGGGAGGGAAGGAAAGAGAAAGAGAAAGAGCGAGAAAAGAGAAAAAAAAATAGAATGAAGGCAATGGAAAACTAAATAAACAAGCAATACCAAAAAAATACACCAATAAATAAAAATCCTATCACGTCTGAGCGAAGGATCGTCACGCCTCCTCACATAATCTCTCTCGAAATCCAGCTTACGCTTTTTACAAAACCTCCCCCCTCCTCCCCCTCCCTCTCCTCTCCTCTCCTCCTCTCTCCTCTTCCCTCCCCTTCCCTCCCCCTTCTTCCCCTCTCCCTCCCCTCCCCTTCCTCCTCCTCCCCTCTTCCCCCTCCCTCCCCTCCCCTACATTACGTGATGACGAGCACAGCGGGCGTCCGTAGGGGGTGGGCGGGCATCGGGGTGGGCGGTCGTACAGATGGCGGCCGTAGATCGGGTGGGCGGTCGTACAGATGGGCGGCCGTAGGGGTGGGCGGGCATCGGGGTGGGCGGTCTTGGGTGGGACGGCCGTAGGAGGGTGGGCGGTCAAACGTGATCTCCCCCACCCCCCCCCATCCCGCCCACCCCCTGCCCGTCCCCCACCCCCTCGCCTAATGTCACTGGCACTCCCGAGTGTTATTAATTATAATTACCTTTCGAATCAAAACAAAACTCCCTTTTGAAAGCAATATCGCTGGACATGGACAGGTCGTTTTTTTTCCTCCCTCGCTCGTTCCAGACCATAAATAATTTTCCGAGTTTAAAAACACGTCAGCTCGTTTATTCATCTATTCATTTATTCATTAATTCATCTGTTTGTTTGTTTGTTTGTTTATTTCTCTCTCTGTCTCGCTTTCCATTTTCTCCCTTCCCCATTCTGTCTATGTCTTTTTCGCTCCTTCTCCTCTCCCCCTTTCTTTCTTTCTCTCTCTCTCTCTCTTTCTCTCTCTCTCTCTCTCTCTCTTTAACCTTTTCCATCCCTAAACGTCCATCTCCCCCTTCCCCCTTAGACCCCCATCAACCCCCTCCCCCCAACACACACACAATAAAAAATCAATCAAATAAGTAATTTCTTCCTGACGAAGCTCACGCACATGCACACGCACACTAAAAAAAAAAAAAAAAAAAAAAAAGAAGAAAAAAATGGAAAAGAACAAAAAAAAGAAGAAAAAAAAACGAAAATGGTGTTAAGAAAGTAAGAACAATCACCCAACCCCAATCAGAAGCTAAAATAAAATTGAACGTATTTCATGAATAGCTAATTAGATATACACACACAACGCTCTCACCAAAACTCACGTAAACACACAAAAAAGAATGAAAATCCAAGAAATAACCGAATAAACAAATACATGAATAAACAAGAACAACAATGAGAAAATAAAATCAATAAATACACGCATAACCTTCCATCGAACGAAACAAAAATAGAAGTTTAAGAAATCTAAAAATCAACAAAAAATTAACAGTAAACAATGATTTCTGGCGGAGCTCCCGACGCGCAGAGTAAAAACAGAAAATAATCAAATAATCAAACACACAAATAAATAATCAGACGGATAAGTAAACAAATAAACAACTTTCCCATCGAGAGAGAGAGAGAGAGAGAGAGAGAGAGAGAGAGAGAGAGAGAGAGAGAGAGAGAGAGAGAGAGAGAGAGAGAGAGAGAGAGAGAGAGAGAGAGAGAGAGAGAGAGATTTAAATAGATAGATTTAGATTTAGTTTTAATTCCATTTGTTACAATGGATATTCTTTGCTGCGACATACTGTCTGTATGAGAGAGAAAGAGAAAGAGAGAGAGAGAGAGAGAGAGAGAGAGAGAGAGAGAGAGAGAGAGAGAGAGAGAGAGAGAGAGAGAGAGAGAGAGAGAGAGAGAGAGAGAGAGAGAGAGAGAGAGAGAAACAGAAAAAGAGGACAAGACAGACAGACAGAAAAGACACACAAAAAAAAACAAACAAAAAAAAGACAGACGAACGGAGACAGAACAACAAAGACAGACAGACAGACACACGCACAAAAACGAGAAAACGAAGTCCTTGGAAAGCCTCGGAAGTCAAATTGATCCATCAAGTCGAGATCAAACGGAAAACGAGATGCTCCTTCATCGGCCTCAGGTGACCGGCGGCTCGTCTTTCACAGCCACGGGGGGAGGGAGTGGAGGGAGTGGAGGGGGGGAGGGAGTGAAGGGAGTGTAGGAAGTGGGAGGGGTGGAGAGGAGGGAGGGGTGGAGGGGAGGGAGGGAGCAGGGAGGAGGTGGAGAGGGAGTGAAGGGAGTGTAGGAAGTGGTGGGAGGGGTGGAGAGGAGGGAGGGGTGGAGGGGTGGGGGATAGGTAGAGAGAGTGGTAGAGGGAGGGGTGGAGGAGAGGAGGGAGGGGTGGGTAGATAGGTGGAGGGAGGGTTGGGTGGATAGGTGGAGAGAGGAGTGAGATGATAGGATGTGGATGAATATGTGGGATGGAGGAGTGGGATGATGGGTTGTGGATGGAGGAGTATAATGATGGGATGTGGATGAATATGTGCGACGGAGGAGTGAGATTATGTGATGTGGATGGATATGCGAAGGGACTAGTGGATATGGAAGTGGATGGAGGAATGGTATGATAGGATATGGATAAATATGTGGATTATCTGTGGATAGACTGGATGGATGGATGGATGGCGTGTGGCTGGATAAATGGATGGGTGAATGGTTAGCTTGTGGATGAACGAAGCGGTGTGTGAAGGAAGGAAGGAAGGAAGGAAGGAAGGAAGGAGGGAATGAAGGAAGAAAAGAAGAAAGAAAGGAGGGAAGGGGGAAGGAAGGAATAAATGAATGCATGGATAGATCGACTGATAAGCTGATAGGGTCGAAACGGATGAATGGATGAAATAACGATTTGCCATTAACGGGCCGGGTAGAGAAAATGGATGCAGGCATGGGTGATTGATTTCTAATAAAGGACTACCAAAAGTGATTGGTTTTCTGACTGTGTGCCTGACTGACTGACTGACTCATTCACTGACTGACTGACTGATTGACTGACTGACTATTCACTGACTGACTGCTGACTGATGACTGACTGACTCATTCACTGACTGACTGATTGACTGACTGACTCATTCACTGACTGACTGATTGACTGACTGACGACTGACTGACTGACTGACTGACTGACTGACTGACTCATTCACTGACTACTGACTGACTCATTGACTGACTCATTCACTGACTGACTGACTGACTCATTCACTGACTAACTGACTGACTCACTAACTGACTGACTCATTCACTGACTAACTGACTGACTCATTCACTGACTGACTGACTGACTGACTGACTGACTGACTGACTGACTGACTGACTGACAGACTGACTCATTCACTCACTAACTGACTGACTGACTGACTGACTGACTGACTGAGACTGACTCAGACTGACTGACTGACAACTGACTGACTGACGACTGACTTGCCTGACAATTACTTCCCCTTCTTTACTACCTAGCTGACCACCGAACCAACCAGCTGACACACTGACTGACAGACGACCAAACTATTCCACTGGACAGCTGACCGACTGAAAATGCGTCCGACCGATCGACTTAACTGATTTAACTGTTTTTTTTTTTTTTTTTTTTTTTTTTTTTATGAACTGCCTCGCTAACAGCTGACATCCTCCCTGACTGGACAACCGATTCTGTGTCAGTCGGACCCAATTACTTTCAATCAATTAAATTTACAAAAAAATAGAAAAAAAAATAATGAAGAGACGCTCCCGACCCACGACAGAAACAGAAAATTAGGAGAGGGGGAAACACGAACGCTGACAATGACACGAACAAATACGAAAAAAAAACGAATGAGTGAGTGAGTGAGTGAAAGTGAGTGAGAGTGAGTGAGTGTGAGAGTGAGTGAGTGAATGAGTGAGTGAATGAGAGAATGAGTGAGTGAGAGAGTGAAAGTGAATGAGAGTGGAGTGAGTGAGTGAGTGAGTGAGTGAATGAATGAATGAGTGAGTGTGCGTGTGCGATGTGCGTGTGCGAGTGTGAGTGTGCATATGCGTGTGCGTGTGCGTGTGCGTGCGTGTGCGAGTGTGCGTATGCATGTCTGCCCATCCTTGTTTCCCTTTCCTTTCCCCACTCAATTTCCCTCTCGGCCTCCCTCTCCCTCTCGTGTTGACTTGCTGTTGAAACGGAATATTTCTTCTCGTGAACTTTCCCTCCGATTCTCGACACAAGTGAGAGAAGGATGAGAGAAAACAACTGAAGGAGGACGAGGAGGAAGATGGAGAAGGATGAGAGAAAGCAACAGGAGGAGGAAGGAGGACGAGGAGGAGGAAATGGGAGGAGGAAGGAGGAGGAGGAGTAGGAGGAAGGGGAGGAGGAGGAGGGGGAGGAGGAGGAAGAAGATGGAGGAAAAGAAGGAGAAGGGAAGAAGGAATAGGAAGAAAGAGTAGGAACAAAGAGGAAAGAAAACAAACATTCAAACAGAAAAAAATAACAAGATCAGGGACCTGGAAACAAACAAACAAACAAACAAAGCAAGAACAGAGAGGAGGAGACCGAAACGACCGAGAGGCAACGAGCAAGAGCATCGCTTTTGTCATGCTAATCGTACCCGTATTTTTTCTTCTTGTTATTTTCTTCTTCTTCTCCTCCTCTTTCTCCTCCTTTTTTTGTTCCCAAATTATTCCAACTTGCGGTACGTGCAAACATCGCTTTTCGGCCTTTTGTATTTCTTATTTTCCTGTTAAGAGGCTTTTCCTTTATTCTTTAATTATCATTCTTTATCATCATCTTCAATTACATTTTTATTTTTTTACCAATATCACTGATTTTACATTTTTATTTTTTCAGTGTTACATTTTTATCATTTTTTACCATTATCATAGCTTTATCTTTATTTATTCTTTAGCGAGTGATTAAACTAAAGAGTGAATAACAAGAATTTCAATTATGTTTTGTATGAATTCAATTTACTGTTTATTTTCCAGTGACATTTATTTCGTCTTC
>NW_020869993.1:92500-122500 GCF_003789085.1 Penaeus vannamei
AGCCTCTCTCCTCCTCTCTCTCCCTCCCTACTCCACCCCTAGCCTGCTCCTCCTCCCTCGTCCTAGCCGCATCCGTACCCGCCCCCTTAGCCTCTCTCGCCCTCCTACTTCCACCTACCTAACCTCTCTCGCCTCCCACTCCACCCTGAGCCTCTCCCTACCTCTTGCCCCCACTTGAACCTCTATCTCTCTCCCCTCCTCCCCACCCTATCGCTCTCTTCTCCTCTCTCACCGCTTACCCAACCCTCTCCCCTCTCTCTCCCTACTCCATCACCCTACACCTCTCTCCTCCTCTCTCCCTCCCTAATCTCTCCCCCTCCCTAGCTCCCACCCATACCCTCTCTCCTCCCCCCTCCCACCCCACCCACCCCAATCTCGCACACAAAACCTTCCTTACCGCCGCGCGTAATGGCCGGTCCCCACTTTACTGCCGAGACGTTAGGGCCATCTAAACCATGCTAAACCATTATACAACAATGTGCAGCGGGCAAGGATCAAGCCCTATAACTTGGCACACCTCGTGCTCGGCCCTGCAATATTCTCCCGTGCCCCATTGCGCCGTTGCTGTTGCTGTTGCTGTCTGTCTGTTTGTCTTGATGTCTGTGTCTGTCTGTCTGTGTGTCTGTCCCTTCAGTCTGTCCGCTTCAGTCGCTTTGGTGTCTGTTTGTCTTGATGTCTGTCCCTTCAGTCTGCTTTGGTGTCTGTGCGTCTGTCTGTGTCTGTCCGTCCCTTCAGTCTGTCTTGGTGTGTGTCTGTCCTGTTCTGTGTCTGTCCCTTCTGTTTTTCTTCGTGTCTGGGCGTGTCTGTCTGTCTCTTTATCTCCGTATGTCTGTGTGTCTATCCGTCAGTGGCTTGGCCTTGTCCAATTCCCATGTTCTTGAGTTTCTAACCAAGACCGTAAAACGATTCTCGGATGTCACGTTTGGTTATTGGAGAGGCTGAGGGACAGGAATAATAATAGTTCGCGCACACACACACACAAAATCATCATCATCTTCTTCCTCTTCTTCTTCTTCTTCTCTTCCTCTTCCTCTTCCCTTCTTCCCCCTTTCCTCCTCCTCCCCCTCCTCCCATCCTCCTCTCCTCTTCCCCCCCTCCTCCTCCTCCTCCTCCTCCTCCCCCCTCCCCCTCCCTCCTCCTCCCCCTCCTGCCGTAACTCCCGCCCGCCACATCGCGGCGCCCTTGTCCCTCGCATACAATTCGTCATTCCAGCATGCCGGTTATGCTGACCAAGGGCACTCGAGCAGTCGTTCTATGATGGCGCCGCTGATGCTGACAAAGGCCTCCGCACTCGCGAGGGCACGGCCGGAAGGGCGCGGGAATCTCACGGCTTCATGCGCCTCGCCGCGGGAAGGCGAGCATTGCATCGCGTCGCACTTCTCGTTCGCTTTTCTTTCTCTTCTCCCTTTCCGTGTTTTCTGTATTTATTTCTCTCTCCCACTGTCTTTCTCTCTCTCTCTCCCTTTCTCACTGTCTCTCTCCCTCTCCCCCCTCCCCTCTCCCCTCGTCCCTCTCTTTTCTCTCCCCTCCCTCCTTCCTCCCTCCTCTCTTCTTCCCTCCCTCCTTCTTCCCTCCCTCTCCCTCTCCCACTTCTCCACATGCCGCCCCCATACCTCGCCCTCCCTCACTACCTCCCAGTCCTCCAAACAAACACAAACCATACCCAACTCGCACGCGCACGCACGCCACGCCCGCACCCACTTCGCACCCCCCCCGCCCGCCGTTCAGCCCTCCCTACAAGAGGCCCATATTCTGCACCATTACACACCCCAGCGGCGCGTTAAGATCGCGAACCGGTTGAGGTCTCTCGCGGGCAGCCCCCTCCTCGACCCTTGGCGCCCTTCGTCACTACCATGCAGCTCTAGTTCTTCTCTCTTTCTCTTTCTCTTTTCTTCTGGCGTCTCTTATTTCTTTTTCTTTCTTATTCTCCTTCTCTCTGACTTCCCCCAATTTCTCTCTCTTTCTCCTTTGACTTCTCTATTTCCCTCTCTTCTCTCCATCTCTCTGCTCTCCATTTCTTCCTCTTTTCTTATTCTCATTCTCTTCTGGCGGCTCTATTTCTCTCTCTCTTCTCTTTTCTCCTTCTCCTCTGAGTCTCTATTTCTCTCTCTTTCTATTCTCCTATTCTGGCGTCTCTTTTTCCTCTTCTTATCTCCTTCTATTCTGGCGTTTCTATTTCTCTCTCTTTCTTATTCTCCTTCTCTTCTCACTTCTCTATTATTCTTTGTTTCTTCTTCCACCTTCTCCTCCTCCTCTTTTTGTTTTATTCTTCTTCCTTGTTTTCTCCTCCTTTCTTCTTTTTCTCCCCCCCCTTCCGTTTCCGCTTCTCTTCTTCTTCTTCTTCACCCTCCTTCATCCCACTTTAGGCTCTCTTCCTAAGCGATTAGATATTCCTTGGCGATGGTAGGGGACCGTGAAGGAGAGGAGAAGAAATGAGAGGAGAGAATAGAAGAACAGAAAGAGGAGAGGGAGTGAGTGAGGGAGAGACAGATAGATAGATAGTGAGAGAGGGAGAGAGAGGGAGGATGAAAGAGGAGAGAGGGGAGAGGATGGGGAGAGAGGGGAGGGAAGGAGGAGGGAGGAGAGGAGAGAGGAGAGAGAGAGAGAGAGAGAGAGAGAGAGGAGAGAGAGAGAGAGAGAGAGAGAGAGAGAGAGAGAGAGAAGAGAGAGAGGAGAGAGAGAGGAGAGAGGAAGAGGAGAGGAGAGGGAAGACGAGAACGAGGACATAGAGGAGAGGAGAACGAGAACGAGGAAGATATGAAGATGAGAACAGAAGAAGAATGGTGAGGAAAATGAAGACGATGTTGTGGGCAGGCTAGACGGGACGAAGACGATGAGGGGGGGCGGGGGAGGAGGGGAGGAGGGATGGGAGTCGGGGGAAATCACAGAGACTACAGAGAACTGAAGCGACACTTTATGGGCTTCAGACGCCGCGTGGGGGCCGGCGTGCGGGCCGGAGGAGAGACAGGGGGCGTGGCGGGGAAGAGTAATTGGACTGCTAAGGGAGAGAGGAGGGGAGGGGGGCGAGTTGTGAGATGAGAGAGAGAGAGAGGGAAGGGAGGAGCGAGGGGGAGAAGGGAACAAATTAAAAATGACCATAAAATGTACATATACGCACATGATACACACAAACACACACAAAAAAACATTTGTACACACGCACACGTAGGGAGTGAGGGGAGAAGGAACAAATTAAAATGACCATAAACATACGCACATGTTATACGCACAAACACACACACAAAAAACACATACACACGTACACAAACGCTAGTATATGTGACTAGCGCACCACTCAAGATTAAAAAAGAATATTTATACACAACCTCAGGGCATAAAACAGAAGAGTAAAGAGAGACCAGCCCCCCCCCCACCCCGCTCCACCCCCTTCCCCTTTTATTTAATCCTCCCCTTCCCCTTCCCCTCCCCATTCCCTCTCCCCTCATCAAATTCATCTTGCTCGCCCCCCTTCTTTCCCCTACCTCCTATACCATCCCCCTTCATCCTCTTCACCCACTCATCCTCCTACATCCATCCTTCTACATCCTTTTCCCCTTCCTCTCCTTACCCCCCTTATCCCTCCCTCTCCCCCTTCCTCCTCCTACCCCCCCTTTCCCCCTCCCTTTCCTCCTCCCCTCCTTACCCCCCCCTTTCCCCTCCTCCTCCTACTCCCCCCTTTCCCCCTCCTCTCCTTCCCCCTCCTTTCCCCCTCCTCCTCCTTACTCCCCTCCCTTTCCCCCTCCTCCTCCTTACCCCCTTCCCTTCCCCTCCTCCTCCTACTCCCCTCCTTTCCCCCTCCTCCTCCTTACCCCCTCCCTTTCCCCCTGCCTACTCCTCCTTACCCCCTCCCTTTCCCCTTCCTCCTACTCCTCCTTACCCCCTCCCTTTCCCCTTCCTCCTCCTCCTCCTTACCCCTCCTCCTCCTTACCCCTCCCTTTCCCCCTCCCCTTCCTTACCCCCCCCCTTTCCCCTTACCGCCCTTTCCCCCCCTTCCCCTTACCCCTTCCCCCTCCTCCTCCTTACCCCCCCTTTCCCCTTTCTCCCCCTTACCCCTTCCCCTTTTCCCCCTTACCCCCTTACCCCCTCCTTCCTTACCCCCCTTCCCCTTTCTCCTCCTTACCCCCCCTTTTTCCCTTCCTCCCTCCTTAACCCCCCTCCCTTCCCCCTCTCCTCCTCCTTACCCCTCCCTTCCCCCTCCTCTCCTTACCCCTCCCTTGAGAGTGAGGAGAGCGAGCACCGGGAGCGTCGATGGAGGAGAATAAATTGATATAAACAACGGGAGACATTTGAGGGGAGGGAAGGGGGAAAAAGTTGAGGGAGGAGGTGGGAGGCGGAGGGAAAGGTGGAGGAGGAGGAGAGGAGGAGGAGGAGGAGGAGGAGGAAGAGGAGGGGAGGAGAGAAAGGAGGAGGAGGGGAGGGGAGGAGAGGGGTAAGGAGAAAGGGGACGAGAGGAGGAAGAGGTGGTGGAAGGAGGAAGAAGAAGAAGAAGGGGATAGGCGGAGGAAGAGGAGAGTGAGAAAGTAGAAGAGAAGGAATAGAAGGAGGAGACGGAAAAAAGATGGAAAAGGAAAGAGAGAGAAGATGGAGGAGGAGGAGAGAGGAGGAAAAAAAGACAAAGTAAAGGAAACAAAGAAGGCGGTAGACGAGACCGGATACGAGAGAAACACACAAGAAGAAAACAACCGAAATAGAGAAAAGAGAAGAAAGAGAGCAAGGGGGAGGGGGAGAGGAGAAAAAAGAAACAAAGGGAGGAGAGAGAGAAAAGGGAGGAAGGGAGAGGGGAAGGGCCAATGAGAATGGAGATCAATCACGCCACAGGAAGGAGGCGACAGCAGCAAGTGCCAAGATGTTATCCAATTACGTGGCACGGAAGTCTTTAGGCGATTGTTACACACGAGGGAGGGGAGACGAGGATAAGGGAGGAGGGAGGGGAAAGAGGGAGCGGACTGAGAGAGGGGAAAGAGGAAGAGGAAAGAGGGAGCGGTGTGAGTGAGGGGTGATGAGGATAAGGGAGTGAGTGAGGGGATGAGGGGGAAAGAGGGGCGGGCTGAGTGAGGGGAGGATTGAGGACAGAGAGGGAGATGAGAAGGAGGGATAGGGAAAGGAGCGGCTGAGTGAGGGGAGATGAGAATCAGGGAGAGAGTGGGTGAGGGGAGGAGACAGGGAAATAAAGACAGAAGAAGGGGGATGAACATAGAAGGAGGGGAATGCGAATAGAGGGAGCGAAATAACGACAAGAATAGGAACAAAGAGGGAGATACATGAGAATAAAGGAAACGGAATGAGGATAATGGAGAGAGAGAGAGAGAGAGAGAGAGAGAGAGAGAGAGAGAGAGAGAGAGAAGAGAGAAGAGAGAGAGAGAGAGAGAGAGAGAGAGAGAGAGAGAGAGAGAGAGAGGAGAGAGAGAGAGAGAGAGGAAAGAGAGAGAGAGAGAAAGAAGAGAGAAAGAGAGAGAGAGAGAGAGAGAGAGAAGAGAGAAAGAAGAAAGAAATGAGAGAAGAAAGAAAGAGAGAAAGGAGAGAAGAAGGAGAGAGAAAGAGAGAAAGGACGAGAGAGAAAGAGAGAAAGAGGAGAGCAGATTACAAACAAAAATAATGAAAAAAGAAGCAAAAAAGGGCAAAGAAAAAAAATAACGATTCGCAACAATAAAAAACAACCGCCAATCTATATTTCTCAAAAGAAGCTCGAGTAAAATACAAGGAGAGAGTAATAAGCGCCGCCATCTCGCACCTGATGCCGGAAGTGACTTACTCGTTTGCGCAAAAAAAGTAACAGAAAAAATGTAAAAAAGTAACAGAAAAAAATGTAGAAAGTAACAGAAAAAGTGTAAAAAGTAACAGAAATTGTTTTAAGTAAAGTAGCAGAAAAAGTAGTAAGAAAGTAACAGAAAAAATGTAAAAAGTAACAGAAAAAATGTAAAAAAGTAACAAAAAAATGTAGAAAGTAACAGAAAGAGTGTAAAAAGTAACAGAAAAAAAAAAAAAGATGTAAAAAGGAAAAAAAGAAGAAAGAAAAAAAGAAAAGAAAAAAAGAAATAAAAAAGAGAATGGACAAGCGAAGAAAAAAAAATAGAAAAACAATAAAACGGAACAAGAGAATGGATATAAAAATGAAGAATAAAAAAATCTAAAACATATGAAACAGAAAAAATAGAAAAAAATATGCAAGGGAAAAATAGAGAAGAGAAAAAATAAAGGTAAAAAAATCAATAGCAAACGAACAAAGGATATATAGGAAAGAGAAGAACAACAACAACAATAACAAGAAAAAAGAAGAAAAGAAGCGGAAGAAGAAGAAAAAGAAGAGGAAGAAGGAATAAGAAAAAAGAGGGAAGAAGAAAAGAAAAAAAAGAAAAAGAAGAAAGAAGAAAGAAAATGAATAATAAAGAAAGAAAGAAATATAAAAAGAAGAATAAAGAAATAAATAAAGAAAACACCCCGAGGATCCCCCGGCGCGCCCGTGCTCCCTCCCACAACACAGCGAGCGCGTCTCCCCGAAGCCGAGGCTGCAGCCGACCCTCGCGTGTGTCTTGATTTCGCAACTGCAAGCGCTTACGAATGTATGTCCGTGCATGTTCATGTGATCCAACAAATCTCCCTGCATGTGCGCGCGAGCCCCGGCCAAGAAAACGCACACGGGTGAAGCCACGGACCGCACGGACAGTACGTACACGGGTAAAGCCACGGGCACCGTACACGGGTAAGCCCCAGCCAAGAAAACGTACAGGGGTAAAGCCACGGACCGCACGTACACGAGTCAGCCACGGACGCGGTACAAGAAGAGCATGCTACGTTCTTTGCGTATGACGGGTCGGTATTAAACGTGACGTCATAATTTCGAAGATTATGATGATGCCCGCCCCGTGGGATTATTTTCCCCCGTGCATTAGGAGAGAACCCGAGTGCCTCCGGTGGTCTGACTTGGCATGGAGTGGATTTTGTTTGCTTTTTTTCCCTCTCTCTCTTTCTGTGCATTTTTTTCGTATCTCTCTGTCTCTCTTTGTCTCTGCTTCTGCTTCTCTCTCGCTATCTCTCTCTCTCTCTGTCTCTCTCTCTCGCTGTTCTCTCTCGTCTTCTGCTTCTCTCCTCTCTCTCTCTCTCTCTCTCTCGTCTGCTCTCTCTCTCTCTCTCTCTCTCTCTCTCTCTCTCTCTCTCTCTCTCTCTCTCTCTCTCTCTCTCTCTCTCTCTCTCTCTCTCTCTCTCTCTCCGCTTCCCCATCTTGCACAATCAATCGTTTTCTTCTTCTTTCTTCTTCCACAGTAAAGAAACATAAAACAATAATCAAGAAACAAAATACAAACTCACAGAAGAAAAACAATAAAAATAAATTCCCTAAAAAATATAAACTCGAAAGATAAACACAGAGCAGCCCCGACTTCCTTCCACAGCGGGAAACAAAAAGGCGCATTTAAGGAATCTAATCAAGGGACCAAAAGTGCAATTAAGATAATGACCTATCTATCTACTCATTTCATTCCGTGCGCATTTTCGCTTCCTTCACGACGCACATAATGAACAATAGTGAAATTCAGCCGTGACCTTACTGCTACAACAATCTATTCTATCTATATATCCATCTGTGTTGTCTATATACCCATCTATCTGTCTGTTTGTCTGTTTGTTTGTCTATCTGTCTGTCTGTCTGTCTGTCTATAGATTCATCTACCTAGCTGTCTATCTATCTCTCTGTCTATATATCCATCTATCTACCTACTATCTATCTCTCTATCTATCTATTCACTCCCATATTTTCATCAAATTTCATCTATTTGCGTCATCCCATTTTACTGCCTCTGTACACCTTTAGTCAAAACAAACTACAAACAATCAACTAAAACACAACGTCAGAACAAAGAACAACAACAACGGAACACTAACAATGTTTTTAGTGCGAACAATAACGACCGCAATTATAATGAAACATGTGGACGAAATTTGCACAAACAAATTGAACAGAAATGAAAACACGGAAGAGATGGGAGGGGGGTGGGGGTTACGAATAACAGGTGAGAGATGAGATGGAAAAAGTGACGAGAAATGAAGAATAATGAGAAAAGAGAAGAAAGGAGATGGCAAAAACAGGATATAGAGAGAAATCGAAAACTGATAAAAAAAAAGAGAAAAGACATGAGGAATGGACAGATGAAGATATGAAAGAAGAAGCGAGAGAAAAAGGAGTGGAGAAGATGCGGAAAAGAGGTAAATGAGGAAAAAGAAGAGTGGACGATATTAATAAACAAAGAAGAGGGAGGGGAAGGGAGAGGAGAGTAGGGGAGGGAACTGGGCCGCAGAACATAGCAGAGAGGCGAGAGGAGATAGAAGGTAAGTACAATAAGAGCTAGAAACAGATGAAGGGAGGAGGAAAATTATGATAAACTTAGAGATGGAGGGAAGGGGGAGGGAGAGGAGGAGAGGAGAGAAGAGGGAGAGAGAAGAGAAGAGGAGAAATAGGAGAGAGAGAGAGAGAGAGAGGAGAGAAAGGAGAGAGAAGAGAAGAGAAGAGAAGAGGAGAGGGGATAGGGAAGAGGAGAAGAGAGAGGAGGAGAGAGAGGGAGAGGGAAGAGAAGGAAAGAGGCTGCGGGGCGGATACATGACACGCCGCACTCAGGCCAACCACAAGCAGTAGTTACGAGCAATATCGGAGAGCAATGAGCACATTTGTCCGGGAATATGAGAGGGGGGGCAGGGGGGGGGAGATGCAGGGGGTAGGGCAGGGGGGAGGTAGGGGGCAGGGGGAATGGGGAAGAGAGGGGGGGGGCGGTTTGGAGATCTGTCTACGGGCTAGTAGGGAGAAAACAAAGAGTGAAGGAGGGGGGGGGGGGAGCAGGAGAGGAGTAGGATGTTGGAAGAGGAAGGAAAGAGGGAGGGAGAAGGGAAAGAGAGGGGGAGAAGGGGAGGGGGAGGAGGAGGAGGAGGAGGAGGGAGGAGGAGAAGGAGGAGGAGGAGGAGGAGGAGGAGAGAAGGAGGGTGGGGAGGAGGAAGAGAGGGAAGCAGAGGCAGAGAGAGGAATGAAGTGAGAGAGGGAAAGGAGGAGAAAATGAAAAGCCAGGCAAACAGAGCGGCGAAGGAAGAATAGACAAAACAAAAACAAAGAAGAAAAAAGACACGTAGAGACAGAGCCGGACCAAACCAAACAAAAAACAATCCAAACCAAACAGAAAGAGAGAGAGAGAGAGAGAGAGAGAGAGAGAGAGAGAGAGAGAGAGAGAGAGAGAGAGAGAGAGAGAGAAGAGAGAGAGAGAGAGAGAGAGAGAGAGAAGAGAGAAAGAAAAGAGATAGCAAGAAAAGAAAGAAAGAAAAAAACAATCCCCACACACCCATCCATCCATCCACCCCAACCCACCAAAATTCCCTGACCGCTCCCACCTCCATTCAACCACCATCCGCATCCCACCACACACCCGCGCGTACCCATCACCCATTAGCCCTCCGCAGCCATACATATTCATTCACAAAAAAAAACGACGATCGCACGGCATCCCGACCCCATGTACGGCCCGAGTTGTCTCCGAGGTTCCCCTTATTTGGTGTCGTGATGAGAAAACGGGAAATCAAGGTAACGCGATGACGTAAACATGGAGAGATAAGTGCATAACGAAGGGGGAAATCGCCATAAGAGTCAGTGAGAGGGAGGAGAGGGGAGAGAGAGGGAGGGAGGAGAGAGGAGAGGGAGAGAGAGAGAGAGAGAGAGAGAGAGAGAGAGAGAGAGAGAGAGAGAGAGAGAGAGAGAGAGAGAGAGAGAGAGAGAGAGAGAGAGAGAAGAGAGAAAGAGAGAAGAGAGAAAGAGAGAAAGAAAGAAAAGAAAGAGAAAAAGGAAAGAAAAGAGAGAGAGAGAAAGAAAGAAAAAAAAACAATCCCCCCACCCATCCATCCATCCACCCCAACCCACCAAAATTCCCTGACCGCTCCCACCTCCATTCAACCACCATCCGCATCCCATCACACACCCGCGCGTACCCATCACCCATTAGCCATCCACAGCCATACATATTCATTCACAAAAAAAAAAGACGACGATCGCACGGCATCCCGACCCCATGTACGGCCTACGTTGTCTCCGAGGACCCCCTTATTTGGTGTCGTGATGAGAAAACGGGAAATCAAGGTAAACGCGATGACGTAAACATGGAGAGATAAGTGCATAACGAAGGGGAAATCGCCATAAGAGTAAGTGAGTGAAGAGGGAGGCGAGGGCGGAGAGGAGGGAGAGAGAAGGGAGGTGAGGGAGGAGAAAGGAGGGGAGGGAGAAGGAGGAAGAGGAGGAGGGAGGGAGGAGGGAGGGAGAGAGAAGGGAAGAAGGGGAGAGGAAGAGGGAAGGGGGAGAGAGAGAGAGAGAGAGAGAGAGAGAGAGAGAGAGAGAGGAGAGAGAGAGAGAGAGAGAGAGAGAGAGAGAAGAGAGAGAGAGAGAGAGAGAGAGAGAGAGAGAGAGAGAGAGAGAGAGAAGTGAGTTCGGCCTCTCTACTGCTTCTTTTTATTTTTATTTTTCTCCCTCTCTCTCTTTCTCTCTCTCTCCTTCTCCTGTCTCTCGTCTCCTTCCTCCCTTCCACTCCTCCCTCTCGCCCCAATCTCTTTCCCTCAACTCCCTCTCCTTTTCAGTCAACACAGTAAACCAGTAACGACTGACATTAACACGAATATACGCGAACTCTCACACCCTCCCTCCCTGTCCTCTCCCTCCCCCACTCCTCAATATCACCCCCCTCCCCCCTGTACCTCAGTGCTACCCACTCCCTCTCTTCCCCCCTACTCCCTCTTTTCTCCTCTTTCTCTCCCCCACTCCTCAATAACATCCTTTACTCCCCACCGTCATTCCTCAATGTCCCCTTCCTCTCCTACTCTCTCCTCTCTCCTCTCTCTCTCCTTCTCTCTCTCCTTCTTCTCTCTTTCTCTCTCTCCTTCTCTCTCTCTCTCTCTCTCTCTCTCTCTCTCTCTCTCTCTCTCTCTCTCTCTCTCTCTCTCTCTCTCTCTCTCTCTCTTCTCTCTCTCTCTCGTCACCTCAACTAAGACCAAAAGCGAATGAAAGCAAAACGAGAGACAGAAAGAAAGAAGCGAAAAAAGGAGACGATTCATCAAGCAAAAAGGAAAAGGTTGTGAAAGGCGGAGAGGAGGAGGGGAGGGGAGGGAGACAGGGAGGGAAAGGAGAGGGAGGAGACAGAGAGGAAAGGAGAGGGGGGGAACAGAGAGGGAATAGGGAGACAGGGAGGGAAAGGAGAGAGAGGGAGAGAGAGAGACAGAGAGGGAGAGGGGAAAGGAAAGGGTGGGAAGAGGACGAAAAAAGGGGAGGAAAGGTGAAGGGAGGGAAAGGAAAGTAGAAGGGAAGGGCGGGGAGAGGAGAGGGGAAGGCTGAGGAGAGGAGGGAAAGTGGAGGGAGGGGGAGGGAGAGGATGGGGAAAGGAGGAGAAGTGGAGGGATGGGAAGGGAGGGGAGAGGAGGAAAAGCGGAGGTGAAAAGGGAGGGAGACAGAAAGGAAAAGAGGAGGGGAGAGCATGGAAAGGCTATGGATAACGAATAGGAGAAAAGGGAAAGAGGAAGCCGGGGAGGAAAGATAGGAAGGAGGACAAAAAGAGAAAAGGGGAGGAAGAGGAAGAAAAGGAAAAGGATAAGGAGGAGGAGGAGGCGGATAAAGAGGAGGAAAAGGAGAAAGAGGAGGAGGAAAAGGAGAAGAAAGAGGAAAGAGGAGTAGGGAGGAGGAGGAGGGGAGGAGGAGGAGGAGGAGGAGCGACAGACGGAGAGAAGCCTTGGTAATGATGGCGAAAATCCAGCATTAGGATAATCGCATTCATGAAACACCAAGAACAATGCGCTGACAAGGAAGGACGCAAAAGGGAAGAAAAGGGGAGGAAATACAAGGGTACAGAGGAGAGGGAGAAAAAGGGAGGAGATAAAGGGGTACTAAGGGAGGGAGAAAAGGAAGGGAGGAGATACTGGAGGTACAATGGGGAGAAAAAAGGAGGAGATACAGGGTACTAAGGGAGGGAGAATGGGAAGGGAATACTGGGGGTACAAAGGGGGGAGAAAGGGAAGGGAGGAGATACAAGGGTACTAAAGGAGAGGGAGAAAAAGGGGAGGAAATACAGGGTACAAATGAGGGGAGAAAAAGGAGGATATAAAGGGGTACTAAGGGAGGGAGAAAAGGGAAGGGAGGAGATACTGGGGTACAAGGGAGGAGATACAAGGGTACAAAGGGGAAAGAGAAAAAGGGAGCAGACACTGAAGTACAAAGAGGGGAGAAAGGGAGAGATACTGGGGGTACAAAGGGGGTGAGGCGGGGAAGGGAGATACAGGGAATAAGGGGGGACAAGGAAAGGGGATACAAAAGGGAGAGAAAGAACAAAGGAAGAAATACAGTAGCAAAAGAGAGGAGTAGGAGAAAATTTTAAAAAAATACAAAAGAAGGTGAGAATTTACAAGATAAAAAAGGGAAAGAAAAGAAAAACAGGGAGACAAAGGGAGAAAGGGGGGCGACACAGGGAGACCCAATACAGCTGTAGCAAGGAAGGGAAGCAGTAGGTGGGATGGAAAGACAATCAAAACAAATGGTCAACGAATTCCTTCTGGGTCGACGTAATGCATGTAGACGTATGAATTTATACAGCTCTGATTAATGGCTTTTGGCGTGACCTTCTACGGATACAGAACGGACATTATTCATAGCAGATAAATCATTAAGGAGAGAAGAGAGAGAGAGAGAGAGAGAGAGAGAGAAGAGAGAGAAGAGAGAGAGAGAGAGAGAGAGAGAGAGAGAAGAGAGAGAGAGAGAGAGAAGAAGAGAGATGTGTGTGTGTGAGAGAGAGAAAGAATCCCAGCATACCAAAGAGAATAAGAACAATAAATAAAAACTACTCCGCGTTTGCAGTGTCTTGTGTATAGCGATAACAAAGCTGAAACAGATGCAAGCTGTTGTTGATGGTGATATAACGAAAACAACGACAAATGCCATACCAATGCTAAGACAATAGCAATTAAAATACAATCACAATAACAATAATGTGACAGAGAAGGAGAGAGAGAGAGAGAGAGAGAGAGAGAGAGAGAGAGAGAGAGAGAGAGAGAGAGAGAGAGAGAGAGAGAGAGAGAGAGAGAGAGAGAGAGAGAGAAGAGAGAGAGATGGAAAGAGAAAGAGATGGAAAGAGAAGAGAAAATGAGAGAAAGAGAAAATGAGAGACAGAGAAAAAGAGACGAGAACTACAAGAAAGCCACGAAGCACGACCTGACCGCAACGCAAAACCCCCGACTCTCAAGAAGCGCACAATCCCCAACCCCAACCCCAACCCCACCCCCACCCCCCACAAGGCCACGGCGCGCGCCCCTTACCGAGGAGGGAAGATTTCTCAAGTCCCAGATGCCTTGTCTCGCCGCGGACGCCCACTCTCGCCCGCCCGCCCGCCCATCTACCCATCTTCGCCCACATCCTTCGCAGGACTCGCATTCACTTACTCATCCTCTGCACTCACTTACTCACCGTATCGCCGCCTCATTTCCTCATTTTCGCACTCACTCATCGCATTGCCGCCTCATTTCCTCCTCCTTGCAACCTCACTTACTCACCGGATCGCCGCCTCATTTCCTCATCCTCTGCACTCACTTACTCACCGTATCGTCGCCTCATTTCCTCATTTTCGCAGACTCACTCATCGCATTGCCGCCTTATTTCCTCTTCCTTGCAGACTCACTTACCGCATCGCCGCCTCATTTCCTCATCCTCTGTAGACTCACTTACTCATCGCATCGCCGCCTCATTTCCTCATCCTCTGTAGACTCACCTACTCACCGCATCGCCGCCTCATTTCCTCATCCTCTGTAGACTCACCTACTCACCCGCATCGCCGCCTCATTTCCTCATCCTCTGTAGACTCACCTACTCATCGCATCGCCCTCATTTCCTCATCCTTGCAGACTCAACTCCTCGAATTCCCACCCTTCCGAAGCCCCGCCGAAGGAGCGATGGCGCCGACGTGCTCCATCGCCCCCGTATTCACACATTCTCGTTTTATTTATCCTTTTTTTCCCCCTTCTCTCTTCCTCCTTTTTTTTTTTTTTTTTTTTTTTTTTTTTGCATCTCCCGTTGACGAGGACGACAGAAGGTCCAGCGCAGACGGGGGCGCGTTTTTGCTCGCGTGTCGCCCTCGATCCCTCGCTGACAATCCCCGTCTCCGATCCCCACCCCCCCCCTTCGCCCCCTCCCTTCCCCCCTTCGCCCCCTCCCCCCCCCACCTTCGCCCCCCCCTTCCCCCCTTCGCCCTCTTCCCTCCCTCTCTTCGCCCTCTCCCCTCCCTCTCTTCGCCCCCTCCCTCCCTCCTTCGCCCCCTCCCTCCCCCTCGCCCCTCCCCTCCCCCCCTTCGCCCTCTCCCCTCCCCCTCTTCGCCTCTCCCCTCTCCACTTCGCCTCTCCCCTCCCTCTCTTCGCCCCCTCCCCTCCCCCCTTCGCCTCCTCCCTCATCCCCCTAAGCCAATGCTCGATCCCCACCCCCATTCTCCCTCATCCCCCTTACTCGGTCCCTACTTCTCCCTCACCCCCAGCCCCTGCTCGATCATGATCTTCCCCCTTCTCCTCACCCCCCTTCACATACTCCCACTCCTTCCCCCCCTCACCCATATCCCTTACTCCTACCCCCCCTCACCACACACCCCTACCCGACCCCGCTTCCTCCCCTTCCCCCTTCACACCCTCTCCTCCCCCACCCCCTCCCCTCCCACCTCCCCCCTCCCTCAACCCCCAACTCCCCCTCTCTTTACCCCTCCCTTCTCCCTCCTTTCGTCTGGCTGACCCGTCAAGCGGCTACTGTCACAGAGAGCGAGAGAGACACTTGATGACCCTTGTAATCCTCCTATCCACCCTATCCACCTCCACCCCGCTCGTAATCCTCAGGACCCCTTTATGTGTTATTATATCTCCGAACGCCGTTCCTGCTCGAGCCCGCAGCGGCCCCAAGGGTTCTTCCCGCGTTTACGGAACTCGGGGCGACGCCGCTATTTATACGACGTTTTTTTTTTTCTTTTTCTTTCTTAGCGATGATTAACGTTTTCTTGTTTTTTTAGCAAAGGACTAACCTTTTTTCTTTCTTTCTTAGCAATGACGTAGTTTCTTTCTTAGCAACGACTCGCAGTTCCTCCCCTCCCTCCCTCTCCTCCCTCCTTCTCTCGCTGTCTGTGTTTCTCTCGATCTCATTCTCTCTCTCTCCCTCTCTATATCATCACCATCGTCGTCGTCATGGCCGTCATCACCATCATCCTCATCAGCAGCAGCATCACCACCACCATCAGCCACACCCCTACCACCCCACCACCATCATCAGCCACACCCACAACAACACCACCACCACCAACAACAAACACAAAACCACCACCACCACCTTCCTTCCCCTTTTCCCCCTCCCCTCCCACCCTTCCTCCCCTTCCACCCCCCCCCCCCTCCCCCAACGCGTGGCACCATAGCGGCGTGACAAACTCATCACCGGGAGGGCGGAGCGACGCGCCAGATAATGGTGCAATAAGGAAAGTTTTGTTTAGAGATAAAAAATGCCAATTAAGCCGAATAAATGAGGCATCAACAGGGCAACCTCGGGCGCCTCGAGTGCCTGGCGTCAGCGTGGCACTCTCTCCCTCCTTAATGCCACTCATTCGCTTTAGTTTGTTTCTGTTTCTGTCATCTGTCTGTCTGTCTCCGTCTCCCATTCGCTTTCTTATCTCCTCTCCTCCTAATTTACTGTCTCTCTTCCGTTCCCTCTTTTCCTTATTTCCGTCGTTCGATTCTTATCTTTTCCAGATTCCTTCTCTCTTCCATTTCGTCCATTTCCTTTCTTCTCTCTCATATTCTCCACATCTCCCTCTCATATCTCCACACTCCTCCACATCTCTCAATCTCTCATATTCTCCACATCTCCTTCTCTCCTCAATATTCTTTTTAGCTCCCTATCTCTTTCTCTCAATCTCCCTTTCTACTCAAATCTCTCCCTCTCTCTCATCTCCTCTTACTCTCTCCCATCTCTCTCTCTCTCTCTCCCATCTCTCTCTCTCTCTCTCTCTCTCTCTCCTCTCTCTCCTCTCTCCCATCTCTCTCTCTCTCTCCCATCTCTCTCTCTCTCCCATCTCTCTCTCTCTCCCATCTCTCTCTCTCTCCCATCTCTCTCTTCTTCTCATCTCTCTCCTCCTCTCATCCTCTCCTCTCTTCTCTTCTCACTCTCTTCTCTCTCTCTCTTCTCTCTCTCTCTCTCTTCTCTCTCTCTCTCTCTCTCTCTCTCTCTATTTCATCTCCTAATCCATCCATCCATCCCTCCCCTCCCCTCCCTCCCCTGTGCCGCCACCCCTGTTCTCCACCTACTCAAGGGAGTGCCATATGAATACCCTCACAATGGCCCCAACCCGGAGCTCAACTTATCACGTCGCGAGCAAGATACAGAAAGAGAGGGAAAGGGGGGGGGGGGAGAAGGATGGAGAAGGATAAAGGAGGGAGGGAGAGAGGCTGAGGGGGAGAGGGGCGGAAGGGAGGGGGAGGAGGCGAGAGGGAAGGAGGGAGGGGAGAGGGAAGGAAGGAACTATGGAAGGAAGAAGGGGTGAAAAAGATAGGGAGAAAAGAGAGGGGAGAAGAAGGGTAAGGGAGGAGGGACAAGTGACGGAAGAGAGAGGAAGAGAAGACAGCAATGAGACGGAGAGATGAGAGAAGAGAGAGAGAGGACCGAGAGAGAGAGAGAGAGAGAGAGAGAGAGAGAGAGCGAGAGAGAGAGAAAAAGAGAGAAACTACGAAAAAAACAAACAAAAATGGAATTAGTGATAACGACAAAAAAAAAGACAAAAAGACAAAGGAACAAAAAAAGAAAAAAAAAAATAACACCATTCGGCAAAGCCCGAGGCCTAATTTGTCGCCGTCGATTGATCATCAACAGGCCTATCCATCCATCTACCGGAATGAATGGCTCAACCACTAATCAATCACCGAAATCAACGCCAGTCACTGAACACGCTTTTGGGGAGGGGGGGGCGGGGAGGATGAGGGGGTGGGAGAGAGAATCAAACCGCCCCTCACCCCCTTCCTCCCCCTTCCTGCCCCCATCCCTTCCTTAACTGTTTCCCTCCCTCGTGTCCTCCACTCCTACCTCCCTCACTTCCTCTCCCTCTCTCCCACCACCCCTACCCCTATCCCCCTCCCTCACCCCTTCTCCTTTCCCCCTTCCCCTCCCTAACCCCTCCCTTGCCCTCCTACACTCCTACCCCCTTACCCCCCTCCCACACCCCGTCTCCCTTTCCCTCCCACACTTCTACCCCTCGACCCTTCCCACACCCCCTCTCCCTTTCCCTCCCACACCCCTACCCCCTTGTCCCCTCCACACCCGCTAACCCTTCCCTCCCTCACCCCCTATCCCAACCCCCTTCCACACCCCTACCCCAATCCCCTCCCACACCCCTACCCCAATCCTCTTCCCACACCCCTACCCCCTATCCCCTTCCCTCCCACACCCCTACCCTTCCACCTTCCCCTCCTCACCCCCTACCCCCTCTCCCTTTCCCTCCCACACCCCTACCCCCTTCCCCTTCCCCCTTCCCCCTCCTTCCCCTCCTCCCTCACCCACCTATCCCCTACCCCTCCTTCCCCTTCCCTTCCCCTCCCTCCCAAAGAAACAAACTTCCCGGGAATCAAGGACGTCGTGTCGCCACTGAGCCCCCTCTGATCGCGCGGCCATCAACGAAAAACAAGACACTAATAAACCTCTGTGAATTGGGGGCCTTACCCTAGATTCGGAGGCGGACGTGGCTGGAGAGGGGGGGATCGGAAGGTGGCGTGCGTGAGGGGGGATGCGGAAGGGGTGGCGGTGGGGAGGGGAGATGGGAAGCGGGTGCGTGGGAGGGGGGATGAAGGGGTGGCGTGGGGAGGGGATGGGAAGGGTGGCGTGGGGAGGGGGGATGGGAAGGGTGGCGTGGGGAGGGGGGATGGGAAGGGGTGGCGTGGGGAGCGGGGGGGAAGGGTGATCACGTACACTAGCGGATGGGAAGGGGTGGCGTGGGGGGGGGGATGCGGAGGGGGGATGGGAAGGCGAGCCGAGAGGGAGGGGAGGGAGGGATGCTGGGATTGTGTCGTGGCGGTAGGGAGGGAATTAATTTGCGGTGGGGAGGGGGTGATCGGTCGTGGGTGGGGATTTTTGGGAGGTGGGGAGCGGCGGTGATTGGCGTGGGTGCGGATTTTTGGGGAGGGTGGGGAGGCAGGTGATTGGGGGTGGGATTTTTGGGAGGGTGGAGAGAGGGAGGAGTGATTGGTGGGCGAGGGCGGTGATTGAAATGGGTAGGTGAGGTGTGATTGGTGAGTAAGGCGAAGAGGGGAATGGACGAATGGGTTATGGACTGATAGGACATCGTGTTCGAGGCGATTGGGAGGACGAGAGGGAAACGGTCGAGTGAGACTGGGTGATGATTGGAAGGGGGTAGGGCAGGGGGAGGAACTGCGGGGCGGAGATGGGATGAGGTGAAGTAACGGACAGATTATGGGATTTCTAGATCGTCCCGAACAGCGGCGTGATTAGCGCATCACTACGAGGACAAATGCAGGTCGAGGGAGGAGAGGGGAGGGAGGCAGAAGAGGCGAGTGGGAAAGGAGAGAAGAGGAGAGGGAAAAGAAGGGAGGAAAGGAAAAATGGAGAAAGAAGGAGGAAAGGAAAGATGCAGAAAGGGAAAGGCCGGAAAAAGAGAAATGAGAGGGGAGAAAGGAGAGATAAGAGGAGCAGAAAGGAAAAGAAAGAGGGGAGAAGCAGAGAGTGTAGGGGAGGGAGGAGGAGAAAGAGCGGTGTAGGGTGGAGGCGGGAGGGGCGAGGAACAAGACAGCCCATCTGGAAAAGTCGAACACGGAACCGCCAGACAAAGGGGGAAATAGTTGCGTCATCCGTAGCATTCCGGATTCCCCTCTCGACTTTTCCCCTTAATATCGCCACAGCATTCTTCCGGATCCTTCGCTCTCTTCCTCCGTTATCTCTCTCTTTTTACGATATAATTAAAAAGCATTTTATAAAAATTAGCGTACCATTCTTCACATTATGCTATTCCACACACACACACACAAAGATATAATATTATAATATATATATATATATATATATATATATATCATATTATATATATTATATATATAATATTTATATATATATAAATATAATATATATTATATATATATATATATATATATATATAATATATATATATATATATAATAATATATATATAGTATATATATATATATATATATATATATATATATATAAATATATATATATAATATCTATATATATAATATATAATATAATAATATATATGAATATATAAATTAATATATATAATATATATATATATTATATATATATATTATATATTATATATATATATATATATATATATATATATATATATATATGCGTACAATTCTCAATTCTTTGTAACATAGTGCTCTTGAGTCCTCCCAATATTCCCCCTCCCTCTCCACCTTCCACACCAATTTTCCCTCTCCAGGTCCCACTCATTCATTTCCCCCTCATCATCCCTCTCCTTCCTCCCCACTTACCATCCCTCTCTTTTCGTCCCCCTCTCCATCCCACTCCTTCCTCCCCCTCCGCCTATCCCTCTCCTTCCTTTCCCCTCTCCATCCATCCATCCCTCCCCCCTTTATTCCGCCCATCCCTATCCCCTTCTGACTCCCCCCCCTCCTCCCTTTTCTGACTCCCCTTCCTCCCCCCCCCTCCCGTGTCGCAAGCCCGCTCGGACGATGATGTCAGGCGAGCACCTCATCATCAGCTGGTCACTCGCACCCTGTTCCACATCCTCGGCAACAGCCTCGGCAACGCCCACGCAGCGCGCTGGCCACTCGCACCCTTCGCCTTCTCTTCGCCTTCTTTTCATTTTCGCCTTGCCTCTTCCCCCTTCCATTTCGCTTTCTATTCATCTTTTCATTTTCAACCTTCTCTACCCCTTTACCTTCGCTTCTCTTCCCCTTCACCCTTTCTCCCCCTGTTATACCCCTTCACCTTCTCTTTCTCTCTCTACCCCTCCCACCTTCTCTTCCCCTTCACCTTCTCTTCCTCTTCTCTACCCCTCCACCTTCTCTTCACCTTCCCCACCCCCTCCTCCCTAACGCGCAATATGGAATTCACCAACGGCAACCCGAAGGACTCAATCGGCGACCAATAACAAGCAGAATACAAAATGGCAAAATCAATCCTCATGGTCTCAACCAAAACAAATAATCAAAAACAGGATGAAAAAAAAACGCAACAAAATAACAAAAAAAATCATTCAAGTAAAATAGAAGTAATTATACGACATACAATTCAAACGCCTTCACCGCATCCTACCGCATCCACGGACTCCTCCTTCTCTCTCCTCTCCCTCCTTCTCCTCTCTCTCTCCTTCTCCTCCGTCTCGCGTCACTCCCGACTGCGCTCAACTGCTGCTCCAGCTCGTTCCCGCACTCCCACGCGCGGCACACGCGAGTCGCCCGCTGCTCGTTATTCACTCCGACTCCTAACTACTCACTCACTCACTCACTCGCACTCCTCAACTCCGCACTCCTCACTCCTCTCCTCACTCCTCACTTCGCACTCCTCACTCGCACTCCTCACTCACTCACTCCGCACTCCTCACTCCGCACTCCTCACTCCGCACTCCACTCCTCACTCCCAACTCCGCACTCCTCACTCCGCACTCCTCACTGCACTCCTCACTCCGCCTCACTCCTCAACTCTCACTCCTCACTCCTCACTCCTCACTCCTCACTCCTCATGCCTCACTCCTCACTCCTCACTCGCTCACTCCTCACTCCTCACTCCTCACTCTCACTCCTCAACTTTCCCACTCCTTCACTCCGCACTCTCCACTCCGCACTCCTCAACTCCTCACTCTCCACTCCGCACTCCTCACTCCGCACTCCTCACTCCTCACTCGGCACTCCTCACTTCGCACTCCTCATTCGACACTCCTCCTCACTTCCGCACTCCTGCTCACCTCCGCACTCCGCACTCCTCACTCCGCACTCCTCACTCCTCACTTCGCCATCCTCACTTTTCGCACTCCTCACTCACGCACTCCTCCACTTCGCACTCCCTCACTCCTCACTGTTCGCACTCCTCACTCGCACTCCTCACTCCGCACTCCTCACTCCTCCCGCACTCCTCACTCCGGGCACTTCATCCTCACTCGCACTCCTCACTTCGCACTCCTCACTCCGCACTCCTCACTCCTCACTCCGCACTCCTCACTCCCGCACTCCTCACTCCGCACTCCTCACTCCGCACTCCGCACTCGCACTCCCACTCCGCACTCCGCACTCCGCCACTCCGCACTCCTCACTCCGCACTCCTCACTCCGCAACTCCTCACTCCTCACTCCTCACTCCTCACTCCTCACTCCTCACTCCTCACGCCTCACTCCTCACTCCTCACTCCTCACTCCGCACTCCTCACTCCTCACTCCTCACTTCGCACTCCTCACTTCGCACTCCTCACTCGCACTCCTCACTCCGCCACTCCTCACTTCCACTCCTCACTCCTCACTCCTCCACTCCTCACTCCTCACTCCTCACTCGCACTCCCACTCCGCACTCCTCACTTCCTCCCACTCCCACTCCTCACTACTCCTCACTCCCGCCGCCTCCATACGTCACTCCCGATCACTCGCGCTCGGCAGGCGTCACGGACTTCCGGCCGCTTGCCATGCCACTGAGGAACGTCACTGAAGCATGTTTGAGACAAGTCGCTGTGGTACGACTGCGTGGGGTGTCAGTGAGGCAAGCCACAGTGGTAAGTTACTGAGGTAAGCCTCTTTGGTATGTTACTAAGGCAAGTTACTGTGGTATGTCATTAAAGTCTCTGAGGAATGTCACTGTGTTTGACACTGAAGTCACTGAGACAAGACACTATGGTATGGCACTGAGGTAAGCCACTTTGGTATGTTATCGAGACAAGCCACTGTGGTATGTCACTGAAATCACTGAGGCAAGCCACTTTTGTATGTCACGGAGGCAAGCCACTGTGATATGTCACTGAAGTCACTGAAGCAAGCCGCTGCGATGATATGTCACTGAAGTAAGTCACTGAGGCAAGCCGCTCTGGTACAGCACCGAGGTAAGGCAACGAACCACGCCACTGGGGAACGACGTCGCCGAACCACGTCACTGGGGAACGTCACCTGCCCCCCCCCCTCCTCCTCCCGCGCAAGCCGTTCTGTCAAACCGATCACAAGTTCTGTCGAATCCATCATAATTTAATCGGCCGGATCTGGCGACCACGCCCACACGCCCCGAGATGCGACTACCTCCACTGGGACCGCCCACCGCGAAGGTAGGGCATGGGCATCCGGATACATAAAGGCACGGCGGGAAAGCACGGCGGGAGTGCACGGCGGGAAACACAACGATAAAAGTACGACAGGCAGAACGGGGGAAAAGCACGGCTGGGAAACACAACGATAAAAGTACGGCAGGGAAAGACAACGATAAAAGTACGGCAAGCAACACGGCGAAACAGTGCGACGGGAAAGCACGGCTGGGAAACATAACGATAAAAGTACGGCAGGCAGCACGGCGGAAACTCACGGCAGATAAGAACAGATAAGAACAGAGACACAGAATTCAACACAAAAAAGGACGACGGAAAAGGACCAATATGCACGCCGGATAAAGCACGGAAAACCGGAAAAAGCGACAAGAAAAGCACGTCAGGATAGCACGGCAGGAGGCGCGAGGGAAGGAGAAGGAGGGGGGAGGGAGAGGGAGAGAATGACTTCGCTCTCCCTGACAATTATTCCTGTCCTCTCCTATCTCCCTTCTTTGTGACCTCATTCCTTTCCCACCCTTTCTCGACTCCCTGACGTCACTCACGCTGTTCTTTCTCTATTCACTCATTTCTATTTCCTTATGTCCTTTGTCCTCTCATTCGTCGTCGCCTTCCTGTGCTGTCGTTCTTATCTTCTCCTCCTACGTCGTGTCTCATTATATTCTTTTATCTTATTCCTACAAACGAAAAAATAAAAATCCTTTCTCCTCCTTTCAAAATTTCCGCTATCTCTTTCCCTGTCTCTTTCTTTTCCTATTCTTACTGTCGCTTCGGTAAGCACCCTGTCCGTTTTCTTCTTCTTTCTCTTTCTTTTTCTTACTCTTTATCCTTTCCATCCGTCCTTCTCCACTTCCTTACCATACCCCCTCCCTTCATCCCTCCCTCCCTTCCATCCTCCCTCCTTCCATCCTCCCCCTTCCTTCCCTTCCTTCCTTCCCTCCCCCCTCCCACCCTCCCCCTCCATCCTCCCTCCCCCCTCCTCCCTCCCCTCCCATCCTCCCTCCCTCCCCCTCCCTCCCTCCCTACCCGTCATTTCTGAAGGCGGAAGCTCCCTTGCGGTAATAGAAACACATCCTTATCCCTTTGAGACGAAGAGGAGGGAAATGCAATCACTCGGCTATCAAAGGTCCCATACGATAAGCACGCGGGGGGGGGGGGAGAGGACTGAGGGGGGAGCTAGGGAGGACTGGGGAAAGAGGGAGAGGAGAGAGCTAGGGGAGAGGGGACAGGGGAAGGGGAGAGGGGAGAGGGCTGGGGGAGAGGGGAGGAGAGGGGGGGGAGGGGCTAGGGAAAGGGACTAGGGAGGAGAGGGGGAGCTAGGGGAAGGGTTGAGGGTTTAAGAGGGATTAAGAGGTTGGCTAGGGGAGGAAGAGAGGGCTAGGGAAGGGGAGGGAGAAGTGAGGCGAAGGAGGTGAGGAGAGGAGAGGCGAAGGAGTGAGGAGAGGAGAGGCGAAGGAGGTGAGGAGAGGAGAGCGAAGGAGGTGAGGAGAGGAGAGGCGAAGGAGGTGAGGAGAGGAGAGGCGAAGGAGGTGAGGAGAGGAGAGGCGAAGGAGGTGAGGAGAGGAGAGGCGAAGGGAGGTGAGGAGAGGAGAGGCGAAGGAGGTGAGGAGAGGGGAGCGAAGGAGGGAGGGAGAGGGAGAGGGAAAGAGGGAGCGAAGGGGGAGCGACGGAGGGGAAAGAGATAGGTAGGGAAGGAGGCTGAGGAGGGGAAGACGGGGCAAAAGGCAGACAGGGTGGGGGGAGTGGGGAGGGGGAGAGGGGAGAGGAGGTTATGGCGTCTGAGGGATTTCCGAGGTTCTCTTCTTCTCTGACGTTTTCTTTTATCCTATTTCCTTTTCTCTCTCACTCACTCACTCACTCACTCACTCACTCACTCACTCTCTCTCTCTCTCTCTCTCTCGCTCTCTCTCTCTCTCTCTCACTCTCTCTCTCTCTCTTCTCTCTCTCTCTCTCTCTCTCTCTCTCTCTCTCTCTTCCCCCACCACTTTCATTTTTTTTCAATCTTCTGATTTCCTATTCCTCTTCGTCTACTTCGTCCTCCTTCCACTCCCTCTTTTACTCCCTCATTCTCTCTTCTTTTCCTTATTCTCTTGCTTCGTATTTCCTTTACTGTCCATTTCTTCTCCACTCCCTCTCTCCCTCCATTCTTTCATTTTCTCCTTCCGTTCACCTCTTCCTCCTTTTGATCTTCCCATTCCCTTCCCTCGCCCTCTCCCTTTCTCTCTCTCTCTTCCTTCCTCTCTCTATCCTCTTCCGTCTCTTTCTCCCTCTCTTCCTTCCTCTCTTTATCCCCATCCCTCTCTTTCTCCCTCTCTTCCCTCCTTTTTCTATCCCCTTCCCTCTCCCTCTCCCTCTCTTACCTTCATCCCCTCCCTCTAACCCCGTCTCTTCTTCCCTCCTCCTTTCATTCCCTTCCCTCCCCCTTTCCCTTTCTCTCTCTCTTCCTTTCCCTCTTACCTTCTCTCCCACCCTCTAACCCCTCTCTTTTCTTCTTCCCCCTTCCCCTTCCCCTTTCCCCCCCACACTTCCCCCTTCGTGCCAGGATATTGAAATCGCCGCTCACGAAGGAGAGGCGTACGTGCGGGCGTGCAATTGCAGGCTGGGCGTCACGGTCCGTGCACGAGGAGAGGCACTTTGGGGAGACGCTGCGGATTGCATGAGGACGGGGGAGGGAGGAGGAGGAGGAGGAGGAAGAGGAAGGAGGAGGAGGAGGAGGAGGGGGGGAGGAGGAGGAGGAGGAAGGAGGATGGGGGAGGAGGAGGAGAGGAAGAGGAGGAGGAGGAAGGGGATGGGGAGGGAGGAGGAGGAGGAGAGGAGAGGAAGGAGGAGAAGGGGAGGGGGGAGGAAGGGAGGAGGAGGAGGAAGCAGGGGGGAGGGAGGCAGGAGGAAGAGGAAGGAGGAGAGGAGGGGGAGGGAGGAGAGGGAGGAGGAGGCAGGAGGAGGAAGGGAAGGAGGAAGAGGAGGAGGAGGGTGGGGGAGGGAGGAGAGGAGGAGGAGAGGATGGGGGGAGAGGAGGAGTGGGAAGGAGGGAGGAGAGAGAGAGGAGGAAGGAGGAGGAAAAAGGAAGGAGAGGAGGAGGAGGAGGGGGAGATAGAACCCGTGTTGCACTCTTTCCTCACTACTACTCTCGTTCTTCTTTCGCTCTCACTCTGCCTTTCCCTCCTTCTTCCTTCCTTCCTTCCCCCCCTCTCTCTCTCCTGCTCTCTCTCTTCTCTCATCATCCCTCTTTCTTCTCACTCCCTTTTCCACTCCCTCTCCGCCCTCCCTCCCTCCCTCCCTCCACCTCCTCCCACTTCGCAAACGCATCTCCTCACTTTCATTCCCAATTCTCGTCCTCTTTCAGACAAAGACCGGAATTCCAAATATCGCTCGAATAAAACGCCTAAAAATCAAGCAAACAAACAACACACCGATGACAAACAAATAAACAAAACAAGATAAAAATACAGTGTAATTTCCCCCTTCCATAAGAAACAAATAAACAACTAGTAATAATACCCCCTCCGCCCCAGAAAAATCTTCCTTTAAATCAAACAAAACAAATACACCCCCCAAAAAAAAATAATAATAATAATAATGATAAATAATAATGTATAATAAAACAACAACAACAATAATATATAATAATAATAATAACAATAATAATAAAAAAGCGCCAAATTTTCCCTCTGTACATCAAAAGGCAAAAAGCCACAGGAGGCAACGATTCGCTGAATATTAATCGGCCATTTTCCTCTGCCGAACGACCACCTCCGAGGCGCGATTCCGAAGACAAAAAAAAAATCTTATAAAATTGCCAACCACGAAGGGAAATATACTTGGGAATCCGCGAAGAAATTGTAAAAAGGGAAAAAAGGTGGACGATAATGAAATTGGGAAGTTAAACAATGATGACAAGCAGTTAAAGTAACAAATAATCGAAATATTATGCAAAGAAACTTAGGAATCATGATAATTAAAAAATGACTCATACAAAGTAAACTAAAAGAAAAATAACAAAGTAGAAGCAAAGAAAAACAAAGAAAAATAGCAAACAAAACAAAGAATAACACAACAAAACAAAAAATAAAACAAAAAAAATTTAAAAGAAAACAAAGTAACAACAAATCAAAAAGAAAAATAAAAAAAAAAAAAGAAAAATAACAACAAAACAAAAGAAAAATTAAGACAAAGAACAAAAAACAATAAAACAAAACAAAAACAAAAAATAACAAAAAACAACAAAGAAAAAAACAAACGAAAAACAAGAAAATTGACAAACAAAAAAAGCAAAATAAACAACAAAACAAATAAAAAAATAACAAAAAAAAAGAAAAGAAGAAGCAAATCACACAACACAACCATCAAAAAAACTCCAAGCCCGACCGAGTGCGCCGCCCTCGCCGAACACCGGAACTTCGGCTCGTCGCTGCAAATGCGGACGCGCTGTCATCCGCATTGTCCGGAGAAGCGAACCCGGCGATTTTCCCACGCCGGACGCTCGCTGCACCGGCCGCCCGCCCACGCACACCGCCCGCCCGCCCACGTTCTGCGCCGGTCAACCGAGATCCGGGACGTAAAAGTGCTGTCACACTAGCACTTCTTCCGTCAATTTTTTGACAATTTTATTTAACATAAATACAAACAATTTCGAAATAACTCTTGGTTTGACTATGCTTGGCTGAAAAAAAGTTGACGGAAAGGTTTTCAGACGGAAACGATCATTGTCGTCTGACTGGAAAATCGACAATTCGCTCAAAAATGGACAAAATTTCGGAAAATTGTCAACAAAATGACGGAAAAAGTGCTAGTGTGACAGCACCTTAACGTGAGATAATCATTTCAGAACGTCTAAATTTTGATCTGGATTATTATTATATTTTTTTTTCTTGTTTTTTTCTCTTTCTTTTTCTTCCTTTGGTTGGGAGTCAATTCTGATGTGTGTGCGTATACGTATTTTGTACATATATGTGTAACGAAAGACATACACAATTGTAAACACACCTACTCGCTAAACACACACACACACACACACCACACACACAACACACACACACACACACACACACCACACACACACACACACAGGGAGAGGGAGAGGGAGAGGGAGAGGGAGAGAGGGAGAGGGAGAGGGAGAGGGAGAGGAGGGAGGGAGGGAGGGAGGGGGGAGGGAGGGAGGGGAGGAGAGAGAGAGAGAGAGAGAGAGAGAGAGAGAGAGAGAGAGAGAGAGAGAGAGAGAGAGAGGAGAGAGAGGAGAGAGAGAGAGAGAGAGAGAGAGAGAGAGAGAGAGAGAGAGAGAGAGAGAGAGAGAGAGAGAGGAGAGAGAGAGAGAGAGAGAGAGATGAGAGAGAGAGAGAGAGAGAGAGGGGGCTCGTGCGTATGTGTCCTCGCCTGTCCTCCTAACTCGTCCTCTTTGAATTAGAGAGAAAGAGAATGACAAACCCTTTTCAAACAGCCCTGTTGTGCTTTCCTAAGGCAACCGACTCGCCCTCTTCTTCCCTTTCATCCCCTCCCCATCTCCCACTCCCCTTCCCCTCCATTCATCCATATTTGTGGCCAATTCATTCCACTTCCCCCCACCCTCCCTTCCTCGCCACCCTCCTCCCTCCCTCCCTTCCCTCCCTCCGCCACCCTTCCCTCCCCCACCCCCCCATGCCCGACCCCGCGAGCCTTAACATCATACAAAGGTAAGCTCTGCTAATCCTCAAAACCACAAAGCCCACACAAAAAGCAGACACTCATCCCCCTCTCCCCCCTTCCCTCCCTCCTCCCCTCCCTCCAATCCGTTACTCCCATCTACTCTTCTTCATATTTCCTTGCTCTCCCCCTCCCCTCCTCCTCCTCCCCTCTCCGCACTATCTGTTTTACTTATTCCTCCTCCCTTATCTCCCTGTTCATCCCGATCCCCTTCCTTTCCTTCGACGCCCCGTCCTCTTCTCCTGATGTCTCTTCCCTTCCCTCCTCCTCTCCTTCCCTCTCTTTCACTCGTTCCACCGCCTCCTTCCTTCCTATCTCCCCTACCTTTCATATCAACCTTCCCTCCCTTCCCCCCCCCCTCCTCCATCTTTCCCCCATCCCCCTCCTTCCTCCTCCCTCCTCCCCCTCCCCCTCCTCCCCCTTCCCCCTCCTTCCTTTCCCCACTTAAACCAACCCCCCTCCCCCACCCCACCCCTCCCCTCCTCAACCCCCTTCCTTCCTTCAACAAAAGACACCGTAGTTTCTCAGAAGAACTTCCTGCTTCTTGTACACAGCTGACATGGCGGCGAGCCTCACATGCCCGAGGACGTGTTTTAAGCATCTCCTTTCTTTATCATTCCTTTTTCTTTCCCTTTCTTTGCGGACGTTTGAGGTTATATATCTAAAATCCTGGCGTCGTTTCCTCTCTATCATTACTTTTCATATGATTGTGCTTTTCGTTTTTTGTTTTTTGCTAATATTTGAGTTTATAAATTCAAAATTATGGTGTTGTTTCCTCTTTATCATTCCTTTTCATATTTCTTTTTTTGCCAACGTTTGAGGTTATAAATTCAGAATTATGATGTTTCCTCTCTATCATTCCTTTTCATATGATTGTGTTTTTTCGTCAAGGTTTGAGTTTATAAATTCAAAATTATGGTGTTTCCTTTTTATCCTTCCTTTTCATATGATTTTTTTCTTTTTTGCCAACGTTTGAGTTTATATATTTAAAATCATAGCGTCGTTTCTTCTTTATCTTTCCTTTTCATATTCTTTTTTTTTGCCAACGTTCGAGTTTATAAACTCTAAACTATGGCGTTGTTTCCTTCTCACACGTTTTATCATTATCATCATTATTATCTATTATTATTATTATTACTATTATTTCCATACGTCCACGTGTTCAAACATCTCAAGAGGTTGTTTTTATCTCTCGACATTTCCATACGCCTGTGTCCGCGTGTCCAAAAAAATTCGGTCTGTGTTCAAGTGTGCACGTGTAAACATTCGAACATTCGGTGTACATGCGAGCTGCCTTTGCTGTATGTGTGCCGAGAGACCCATCTGTGTACACTTGTTCCCCCCTCTCTCTCTCTCTTCTCTCTCTTCTCTCTCTCTCTCTCTCTCTCTCTCTCTCTCTCTCTCTCGCTCTCTCGCTCTCTCGCTCTCTCGCTCTCTCGCTCTCGTTCGCTCTCTCGCTCTCGCTCTCTCGCTCTCTCGCTCTCTCGCTCTCTCGCTCTCTCGCTCTCTCGCTCTCTCGCTCTCTCTCGCTCTCTCTCTGTCTGCCTCTTTTACTCTCTTCGTTTTCTACCTTTCTGTCGTGTGTTTTCTATCTATTTTCCTATTCATTGTTGTATCTATCAATATTTCTTTATCATTCTGTCTAATCTAATTTCCCTATCTCCATCTCCTCCATCTCCTCCATCTCCTCCTCCTCCTCCTCCTCCTCCTCCTCCTCCTCCTCCTCTCCTCCTTCTTCTTCTTTCTTCTTCTTCTCCCTCTCCCCTCCCTCTCACTCGATATGTGCAACTGCATGTTCGCGCGTGTGCCTCTCCTACTTACGCGGAGGTGGGAGGAGGGAAGGAGAGGGTAAGGGGAAGGAAGAAGGAGGGAGGAGAAGAAAGGAGGTAAGGGGGAGTAGGGAGGGAGGAGGAAAGAGGAGAAAGGAGGGGGAAGAAGGAGGAGGGAGGAAGGAAAAAGGGAGGGAGGAGGAGGAAGGATGAAAGAGGCAGAAGGAGGAAGTAGGGAGGAAGAAAGAGGAG
>NW_020869993.1:130109-139983 GCF_003789085.1 Penaeus vannamei
AAAAAAACAAATAAAAAAAACATAAAAAGAAAAAATAACACCCGAATCACAAATCAAAATACCAAACAATTTCAATAATAATAATAAAAAAAAACATAAAAAAGAGAAAATAACCGGCCACGAACCGCAAGCGACGGGCGCCAGAGTGTCTCCTGCGGCGGCGGGTGAAGCGAAACAGCTGTCGGGGAACACCCAGCGCCGCCATTCTCCCTCGTGGCGACCTAAGGGGCTTCCAGGGCTTCTCCCCGTTTTTTCTTATTTCTCTTCTCGTTTTCCTTCTCCTTTTCTTAAATTCTAATCTTCTTTGGCCTCTCTTTTCTTTCTCCTTAAAAAAAAAAAAAAAAAATCATCATCGGCCTCTGCTTTTTCTTTCTCCTAATTCCTTTTCATCTTCTTAGGCCTCTTCTTTCTATTTTTTTTCCTTCTTTATCCTCGTCGCCGGCATCTTCTTCCTTTCCCTTCTCCCTTTCCTTCGTCGTCGTAAATTTCTTTTTCTTCTCACCCCTCCTCCTCCTCCATATCCATCTTCGTAATCTTTGTCCTCCTCCTTCATATCTATCTTCGTAATCTTTGTCCTCCTCCTTTGACCACAGGATAACGATGCATATCTAATTCTCTATCTAAATAGCCTTTATCGTTCTTTTCTTCTTCCTCCTCCTCCTCTCTCTTCCTTCTCCTCTCTTCTTCCTTCTCCTCCTCTTCTCCTTCTCCTCCTCCTCCTTCTTCTCTCTCTTCTCCTTCTCCTCCTCCTCCTCTTCCTCATCCTTCATCTTGATCTCTGTCCTCTCCCACTCTTTCGTTCGCTTTCTCATTATCCCATTCCTCGTCTTCCCTAACTCTCTTCACTCTCCTTGTCGCTCTTTTCATCCTCGCTCTGTCGGCCTCGCGAGCTTAAAAGTCTACCAAGATTTTTTAAAAGAATCTCAGTCTATTTAGTCATCCTTTCAATGGGCGTCGGAACAGCAGCAGCAGCAACAACAGCAACAACAACGACAATAACATCAACAACAACAGCAGCAATAACACCACCACCAACACAACAACAGTCAAATAACAACAGCCGCAGCAGCAACAACACAAACAGCATCAGCAACAGTAACAACAGCAGCAGCAGCAACAACAACAATGATGATGGTGATGATGAGAACAACAATAATAAATAATACTCACAACAATAACTAAAAAAAATACTACTAAGTCAATAAAAGTACTACAACAACAACACTACTCCTGATAACAGTTTCTTAAGACAATAAAAAAACAATCCACGAGTAAAACCACAAGTAAAATAAAAAAAGGGAGGGGGGGGGAGGAGGAGGAGAAGAAAAAATCTCTACCCAGCCATAAGTGAACCGCGTCTTGTAATCCCCCACTTTTCACACTCTTGGAGAAACCGGATAATCCCCCCGTCCCCCTTCCCCTTCTTCTCTTCCCCACCCCCCTTCCCTCTTCCTCTCCATCTCTCCCCTTTTCTCTTCCTCCTTCCTCTCTCCATTCCCCTTCCTTCCCTCTCTCTTTCTCTCTCTCTCCTTCCTCTCCCGTCCCCCCTTCCCTCCCTCTCTTCCCACCCCTTCCCCTTTCCTCTCCATCTCTCCCCTTTCTCTTCTCCCTACCTCTCCTTCCCCTCCCCCCTCTGTCTCCCTTCCTCCTTCCACTCCATCTCTCTCCCTTCCCCTCCCTCTCCCTCTCCCTATCCCTATCCCCCTTCCTCCTTCCTCTCCCCCTATCCTCCTTCCTTTCCTATCTCCCTCTCCGTCTCTCCTCCCCCTCTTCACACCCCCACACACCCCCATCACAACCAACTACTCACACTAAGATCGTCGAAAATTCACCGCGATTTTTTTTTTTTTTTTTTTTTTACTCCCCGGAAATCCCCCAATCATTATGCAAGGCCGATGGAGATTACTCTTCAAATTCTCCAAATAAAATAAATCTTCCATCACTATCCTTTGTCTCCGTCCCGTTAACCCCCACCACATCTATCTTCCCTCTCCATCTACCTTTCCTCTCCATCTATCTTATATTCCATCTATCTTATATTCCATCTATCTTCCCTCTCCATCTACCTTTCCTCTCCATCTATCTTTCCTCTCCATCTATCTTATATTCCGTCCGTCTTAACCAATCTCCGAAATTCGGCCGTCACGTTACAGTTGCATTGACGTAACTGACATCGCCATCAACATCGCAATTGCACGCATCATCCGTAATACCAGTGACGTCATCTGCTAGAAGTCAACAAGAAGGGTGACGTCATCTGCTAGAAGTCAACAACGGCTAGAAGTCAACAAGAAGGGTGACGTCATCTGCTAGAAGTCAACAAGAAGGGTGACGTCATCTGCGAGCATGAAAAAAGGGAGAAAACCATCAAAGAAAATAAAAACACGTGGATTGTGAGGCGGTTTATTGGCGCAGGATGAGACGACGGTTATCAATTCTATCATGATTACTATTATTATTATCATTATTATTGTTATTATCATTATTATCATTACTGTTATCATTATCATTATTATTGTTATTATCAATATCATTATCATTATCATTATTATTATCATTATTACTTTTATACTCATTTTCATCATCATCATCAAAATCATAATTATCCTCATTATCATTATCAATATGATCATTATTATTATTGTCATTATCATCATCATTATCACCCCCACCCCAACCCCTCACCCTCCCCCAGCACCCCAGCACACCTTCAAAGACCAGTCCACCCGCAACGACCACTTAAGACCTCGCCAACGACCACCTCGCCGCAACGACCACCTCGCCGCAACGACCACCTCGCCACAACGACCACTCGCCGCAACGACCACCTTGCCCGACCACCTCGCCGCAACGACCACGGACACGCCGCAACGACCGGAGCACGACACTCGGTTCACGTGGGGCCGATATGTGGGCTTTAGTGGCGGCGGGGAAATGCCGTGACACGAGCGCCCGCCACGCGAACAGAAACACGGTCAGGTTTCCCGGCGAATTCCCCCTGGGGGCGGGTTTACCATTTTCCTTCTTTTTCTTTCTTTATCTTTCTCTCCCCCGTCTCTACGTCTCTCCCTTTCTCTCTTTCTCTATCTCTTTCTGAAGAAAGAGAGAAAGAAAGAAAGAAAGAAAGAGAGAGAGAGAAGAGAGAGGAGAGAGAGAGAGGGAGAGAGGAGAAGAGGAGAGAGGAGAGAGGAGAGAGAGAGAGAGAGAGAGAGAGAAGAGAGAAGAGAGAAGAGAGAAGAGAGAAGAGAGAAGAGAGAAGAGAGAAGAGAGAAGAGAAGAGAAGAGAAGAGAAGAGAAGAGAAGAGAAGAGAGAGAAAGAGAAGAGAAGAGAAGAGAAGAGAAGAGAGAGAGAGAAAAGAGCATGTTTATTTCAAAACTACATCATGGAGCAAATTACACAGCTAAAATGTAAACATACCACACAAAATAAACTCAAAATGGGGAAATGCATGTTCCACATACAAAATACGATTTCCTACTATTTTCTTTTCACTAAACGCAAAGCAGCGGTACTTTCAGCGCAGCACAGAATATAGCAGGGAATTTAAGGGTCTTTCAGTAGCTAATATATTCATTATATATACACACACACTCATGCCTACTCCCTAATTCCCTGGGCACGTTACGACATACAGCTTGTTCAAAATTATTACTGTGCAATTGTTCATAAATATTACATTCCCTGTTTTCGGTATTGCTAGTTGGGGAGGGGGGACTAATCTCTCCATAATATCCATATTTTAATTGTAATCTAGGATTTACAATATCTCGATTTCCGCCACACCGTAAATATATTCAGTGTTCAACGTTTTGTGAACAGATGATCAGCTCACACTAAGCTATGCATTTTTGTCCATTATTTTCAAGTTCACAATTTTCTTTTTTTTGTGGTTTGGATGTTCATACGTCTCTACGGAAAACAAGAGGTGTATTTGACCACTTCCGAATACATCTTACACACGAAGGTGCCATGTATTTCTGACGAAGATATATTCGAAACCGGTCAAATACACCTGTTTTATTGTGAAGATGTTTATTCCCATTCATACATTGCCTGCAGCTACTGTCATAAACATTAAAGAGAGAGAGAGAGAGAGAGAGAGAGAGAGAGAGAGAGAGAGAGAGAGAGAGAGAGAGAGAGAGAGAGAGAGAGAGAGAGAGAGAGAGAGAGAGAGAGACGAGAATAGAAGAGAGAGAGAGAGAGACGAGAAATAGAAGAGAGAGAGAGAGACGAGAAATAGAAGAGAGAGAGAGAGAGAGAATAGAAAAGAGAGATAGGAGAAATAGAAAAGAGATAAAAAGAGAAGAGTCGATACCCTTTTTACTCAACAAAATTAAAATTAGCTTAGTTATTACACGCAAACGTACCGTACTGCCAGGGACCTTTAACTAGACAATCTGAATAATAGAAATTCGTTCAATGTTTGCTCCTTGCATACCAAATGTCTTATATCATTTAAGTCGCGACTAAACATTGCACTCTTATCTGCATTAATGACGAAACCTCGTTAATTGCACACAGGTGGTGCAGGTATAATTACACACTCCACATCTCCGTCACTTTCTGTCTGGACGAACTCAAAACGGTGCTATTCAGCTTTGTTTGGATACGCTGAGAAAACAAAAAAGAGGGAGAGAGAAGGAGAGAGAGGGAGGGAGGAAGGGAGGATGAGGGAGGGAGAGGAGGAGAGAGGAGGGAGGAGGGCGGGAGGTAGAGAGAGAGGGAGGAGGGAGGGAGGGAGAGAGGGAGGGAGGGAGAAGGGGGGGGAGGGAGGGAGGGAGAGGGAGGGAGGGAGAGAGAGAGAGAGAGAGAGAGAGAGAGAGAGAGAGAGAGAGAGAGAGAGAGAAGAGAGAGAGAGAAGAGAGAGAGAGAGAGAGGAGGAGAGGAGAGAGGGAGAGAGAGAGACAAACAAGAAGAGAAGAAGAGAAACAGAGAGAAAACGAAGAGAAGAAACAAACAGAAAACAAAACAGAGAGAAAAGAGCAAATAAAACCCGATCAAAACAGAGCAGCTATCAAAGCCGCCCATCCGAGCGCCCGGAGACGAGGCAAGCCAAGTGGGCGCCCTTAGAGGCAAATCAATTACCTCAGTCCTTTCCTTACCTGGCGCGGCCGATGATGCAACAGGCAGGATAACGAGACGGGGAAAAAATGCCACAACCAGGATTTCGTTAATATCCCATGGAGTGAAATATAAGCAATTGACGAAGAAGAAGAAGAAGAAGAAACACAAAAACTACGAGGCGAAAAAAGAAGAAAAACTAACGAAAAAAAAAAAAAAGAAAGAAAAAAAGAAGAAGAAGAAGAAAAAAAAAACGAGACAAAACAAGGTACACCACCCAGGCACTCTAATCACACCACCATCACCACGGGGAACACCATTCCACGTGCATCACAGCATCACCACAATCCTCGGGCGAGAGGAAGTCCCCGCAGGGTGCCAACTCACCACGGGCCGACAACACCAACGATCAGCAAAAATGGCATTTCAAGCCCCAAAGAGCCGCCCCCAAACGTGGCACTGTGGCACCCTAGGCTTCGAGACTATACGCGTGCCAACGTCTACGGGAGGAGAAGAATAAGGCTAGAGGGGAGGAGGAGGGGAGGGGGATGGGGAGGATGGTGGACGGAGGTGCCATATACCAGGAGGATGACGTCATAACCAGCATCAGCCGAGTGGGCGGAGCCAGCTGTATAAACAGCCATGCCACCCCCTCCCCTCCCAACCCTCCCTCCCTCCCTCCCTCGGCGCCTTCCCCACCCGCTCATGATCGCCATCGTCATGATCACCGCCATGCACACTATTATAATGTAGGCCAGCACCTTGCCCCCCTCCCCCCCCTCCCCCCTCCCCTCCCGGCCAATAATTATCTACGCCTGGCTAGTCCGGCCACAATGACTGGCCCGCTGATCACGTGACCACTGTTGCATCACCGCCTTCATCGCATCTTCTCTCTCTCTCTCTCAGCCTCTCTTATCCCTCCCTCCCTCCTTTCTTCCTCCTTACCCTCCCTCCCTTTCTTCCTTTCTCTCCTCCCTCCCTTTCTCCTTTCTTCCCTCCCTCCTTTCTTCCTTCTCCCTTTCCCTCCTCCTCCTCTCCCTTTCTTCCTTTCCCCTCTCCTCTCCCTCTCTCTTGTCGACTTATTTCCATTTCTCCTTCCCTCTTTTCCTCTCTCCCTCTCTCTAGTCCGAGTTTCCTCTTACCTCTCTGTCTCCTCTTGATTTACGCTCTACCACCTTCATCCTTCTCTCTATCCCCTACCATCCTTTTCCCCTCCTCCTCCTCCTTCCCCTCTACTGTTTCCTCCACTTCCCTTCTCTCTATCCCCTACTAATCCTTTTCCCTCTCCTTCTCCTTCCCCACCCTCTAAACTGTTCCTACTCCGTATCCCTTCGTAACGGCTATGTCGGAAGTCGCCACGAAGGAGTCCTACATATCTTTTATTGCGCCAGTCTGCTTTCCGCTTTCCCATCCGTCCCCTCCTTTTCCCCCTTCTCTCATCTCTCTTCCTCTCCCCTCCTTTTCCTGTTCCCTTCCTCCCATTACCCTATTCTTCCCCTCCTTTCCTTTCCTTCCCTTGCTCGCACCCCTTATCTTTTCTCGGACGCTGACGTGGTGCTGATCTGTCGGAGATGTAGTTGTGTGTACGACAGCTAGCGGCTATGTCTTCAATCAGCATGTTCGATCATCGCCGCCCCTTTCCCCTAACTCTTTACAGGGCGCGGCGTGATGACTCGTGCAGAAGTTCCGGCGTCCGTATATGGAGGCTTGATGCACGGCGCGAGCACCGGGGTACTTGATGGGGCATCTGGGATGCTCAGCCGCAGAGCGCTCTACAGGTGAGAGGAGGAGAGTGTCATGAGGAGATAGCAGAGAGGAGTGTAGAGGCTCAGTTCTGGACTAGTGTATCATTATAGGTCGTTAGGGAACAGTCGTGGAAAGGAATAGAGAAGAGGAGATGGAAGGAGAGTAGAGAGGATATATGGGAGAGAGGAGGAAGGACTTGAGAGAAAGGGGCAAAGAGATGGGAATTGAAGGAACTGATGATAGAAATACAAGAAGCATAATAAATGTAGTAAAATATCTAAAATGAATAGATGAATACAAGTAATTAATAAAGTAAATTGACCTAAATACGTGATGAATGAAAAGGGCGGGCAAAACACTCAAGAACGCCTCGGGAAAGATACCAGTGGTTGGCTTTGATTTATTAACATATATGATTAAGAAGAATAAAACAAGCCTTATGAAAGAATCGTGGTGGATCAAAGAAATAAAGATAACAACAAAACCCTTTTAGAGAGAGAGAATCAATACATGTCTCCAGTAATAACTAACGAAACTGATTGAGCAACAGAATGCATAGTAGGAAGACACTAGCTACGCTACTATTACTAATAATAATAATAATTATCATATGACAACTAATTAGATAAGAAGAAAAACCCTACTACTAGTCAACCACTAACTAGAAATCTTGAGCTACCAACCAGATAAACAAAAACCATTTTTCAATACCCAGAACAAACACACACCACAGACACATAACAACTCCCCCCACAACACACTCACCCCCATCCCCTACCAAACCACCACACGCCACATGACAACACCCCCCCACAACACTCCATCCACTGAATCATCTCCCCGCCCGCCACAGTAGCAACAATCCTCTGCACGTTGGTAATATTAGCATAACAGATATCTAGGAGGATGTTCACACCGCACGACGAAGCCTCCTCCGTGTCAACCTAACGACACCCGCAACCCAACACCTGGAATTGATACGTAGAAAACGCTTCATCCGGGGCCAGAGTAGTGCTAACCGGCGTGGCTAATTTTTCTTTGCTGATGTCAATGCCTTGAGGTTAATGTGGTGATGGGTAATGATATACTGCTATAATAATACGTCAAGCTATTAGCATAATCTTACGGACTTGGACGACTTGAGTAGTATGATGATGGCCGACGATGGTGATGCTGTTTTGAGAAGTTGGTTGGTGATGATGTGATGATGCTGTTGAATGAGAATGGAGATGGAGTGATGAGATGTGAAGGTGAAAGGTGATAGATGATGAAGATGAAGGTGTTAGATAAAAATGATAAAGATAGATGGATGATTGATGATATGATGATTTGATGATGAAGATTAAGATGAAGATGATGATGACGATGACAATGGGACGACGGACAATGACGAGACAGCTACACATACTAGCAATATCCAAAGAACTAATTATCATCATCCCTTTCAACCAGTTATCCTTATCAACACCACTGATGTTTGATAAGGACTGATCACCTTCTCACAAAAGTCACCAAGAAAAGACCCGACCACCATCACCAACCCCTAACCATCACCGCCCACCCCTTCCCCACCCTCATATACCCCCATTCCACCACCCCTAACCACCACCACCACCACGACAAACCCACCTTCCCCAAACAACAAAAGAAAGCAACCGAAACAACCCATAGCTCTCCTCCCCCAACCCCCAACCCCCAACCGCCCAGCCGCTCACACCTGACACCTCGGACAACAGTCGCAGACACAACCGACCGGCCTCGCACCACCAATAGGGCTGTGTGCACGCAATCAGCCCCCCCCCAACACCCCTCACCCCCTTCTCTTCGACTGCGTGCCGAAAATTCCTGTTAACTCAATGACAGATTCCTGCAAGAGACACTGCGATCGTCTGATTTTTTTGAGATGTATATTATGCATGCGGTCATTATATTATGTATAACACACACAACATGTGCATACATACATATAATCACATATAAGGGGAAAGGGAGAGGGAGGAGGAAGAGGAGGGAGGAGGAGAGAGAGAGAGAGAGAGAAGAGAGAGAGAAGAGAGAGAGCAGAGAGAGAGAGAGAGAGAGAGAAGAGAGAGAGAGAGAGAGAGAGAGAAGAGAGAGAGAGAGAGAGAGAGAGAGAGAGAGAGAGAGAGAGAGAGAGGAAGAGAGAGAGAGAGAGAGAGAGAGAGAGAGAGAGAGAGAGGAGGAAGAGAGAGAGAGGAGAAGAGAGGAAGAGAGAGAGAGAGGAGGAAAGAGAGAGAGAGAGAGAGAGAGAGAGGAGAGAGAAGAGAGAGAGAGAGAGGAGAGAGAGAGGAGAGAGAGGGAGAGAGAGAGAGAGAGGAGGAGAGAGAGAGGAAGAGAGAGAGAGAGAGGAGAGAGAAGAGAGAGAGAGAGAGAGAGAGAAGAGCAGAGAGAGAGAGAGAGAGGAGAGAGAGAGAGAGAGAGAAGCCGAGAGAGAGAGAAAGAGAGAGAGGGAGAGAGCAAGAGGAGAGAGAGGAAAGAGAGAGAGAGGAAGAGAGAGAGAGGAAGAGAGAGAGAGGAAGAGAGAAAGAGGAAGAGAGAGAGAAAGAGAGAGAGAAAGAGATAAGAGATATACGAGAGAGAAAAAAATAACTATCGCCCACACACCAACACTCGCTTCGCGCCTGCCGCAAGATACCCCCCCCCAGCAATCCCAGTGTACCCAGGACCGGCGTCCCATTCCCAACCCTACCCCCTGGACCCCATCCACGCCCGGCTCCCCCGCCCATTACACCAGCGAGCCGATGACGGGCGAGGAAAGTAGAACCCGCACATGACGACACTGGGGAATGGAGAGACGCAGAGTGTCAACAAAACGCGTGAAAGTTGAAGACATAACAAGAACGACATCTTTGGGAGGAGAATTTCCTTCAATTCGGCGTGAGAGATTCTCTTGCCCGTAGACAATCAACGGGGGGGTGGGGGTGGAGGGGACGTGCTGATAATCAAATCGCACATTCTTAAAATTCTTCGATCTGTTTTTTTGTATCATCCGTTCAATAAAATGACGTTTTTTTCTACTTAACAAAAGTATCCCTCTTTCCCCCTAAG
>NW_020869993.1:142589-157589 GCF_003789085.1 Penaeus vannamei
TGGGGGTGGGGAGGGGAGGGGAGGAGGAGGGGGAGGGGAGGAGGGGGAGGAGGAGGAGGGGGAGGAGGAGGAGGGGGAGAGTGGAGGAGGGGGAGGATGAGGAGGAGGAGGGGGAGGAGGAGGAGGGAGAGAGTGGAGGAGGAGGAGGAGGAGAGGAGGAGGAGGAGGAGGAGGAGGAGGAGGTGGAGGAGCAGGGGAGGAGGAGGAAGAAAAAGAGGAGGAGAGGCAAGAGGATTAGTAGTAGTAAGAGGAAGAAGTGGAGGAAGAGGAGCTGCTGCTGCTACAGCTACTGATGAACCTGAACAAGAAGAAAAGAAGAAAGATAAAAAATAACAACAAAATCTAACAATAACAACAACAGCAATTTAGAAAACCAATCAGACCGCCCTACCCGCCACCCACCACCCACCCCTCCATCCCACCACCACCCCATCCGCACAAAACCCCCCAAACACGCAAAAAATATAAACAAATAAATTCAAAAATATAAAAATAAATAATAAATAAATAAAAATATAAAAATAAACAATAAATAAATAAAACACAATAAGAGAATCAACACATAAACAAAACACACATAAAGCAAACAAAGCACAAAAACACACACACACACAAAAAGAAGACAAACAAACAAAACACACCAAAAAAAAGACAAAACAAAACACACAACAACAAAAAAAGACCAAACAACAAACAAACAAACCAGCCCTAAACCCCGCGCCCCCGCCGCTCCTCGCTGAAAGAAATGGCCTCTGACACGGGGGCGGCGCGGGCGGAAAATCGAGATTATTGGGGTCTGGGGCGGCGGGCGGTTGCGGCGCCGCTCGCCCGCGCTGTCTCGCTCTGTCTGTCTGTCTGTCTATCTGGTTATCTGTCTTTATCTTTATGTGTATCTATTTATCTGTCTATCTGGTTATCTGTCTTTATCTTTAGGTGTATATATTTATCTGTCTATCTGTCTGTCTGTCTATCTGGTTATCTACCTTTATCTTTATGTGTATCTATTTATCTGTCTGTCTATCTATCAATCTGTCTGTCTGTCTGTCTATCTGGTTATCTGCCTTTATCTTTGTGTATCTATTTATCTGTCTATCTATCTATCTCGTCATCAGTCTATCTTTATATGTATGTATTTATCTATCTGTCTATCTATCTATCTCGTCATCAGTCTATCTTTATATGTATGTATTTATCTATCTGTCTATTCATCTAGATATCTGTCTTATCTTCATGTGTATTCATTTATCTGTCTATCTATTTATCTAGTCATTAATCTATCTTTATATGTATCTATTTATCTGTATATTGCTCTATCTATTCATCTGTCTATGTTTATCTATCTAGTCATCAGTCTATCTTTATATATATCCATTTATCTGTTTATCTATCTATCTACTTATCTGTCTGTCGGCCTATCTATCTACATATCTATCTATCTGCCTATCTATCTATTCGTCGATCTTTTCTATTTCTCTACCTTCCTCTTCCTCTACTTCTCTCCCTTCACCTCTCATCTCTCTTTTTTGCGTCCAGCGCGTATGTGTAGTATGCGCATGCGTGTACGCGCGCGAGCATACGTGTGGTGTTTTTCCGTGTACATGTACGTGTGTTTATGAACGCGGGGCTGCAACAAAGCCGTGAATTTGATAAGAAAAGCCGTGAATTTGATAAGAAAAGCCGTGAATTTGATAAGAAAAGCCGTGAATTTGATAAGAAAAACGAAAAACAAAAATCATACAAAACACATCCGGCTCGTTTCCCCCCCCCCCTTCAACCCTTTGGCCACTAGATATGTAAATACATGAATGATGAATGGCCCGCGAGAAATGAATGGGGAAAGAGTGCCATTGTGCCGATGAATGGAGTGCCAAAGCGGAATGCGATGGTGCCAATATCGATCCACCGCCACAATACCCACGTGACATCCGCCGGTGGGATCCTCAATCGAAAAAAAAATGAAAATAAATAATCATCGTCATTATTTCTCCATTTCCTATTCGGTGCGATGCCAAGATTGGCTATTGTAATACTTGAATAATAAAACGATAGTCACTTAGGCAGCGGGCCAATAAAATGACATGTTGTATCCTGAAATAGTTTGTGTCTTATGGAAATGATATAAAACCAAAAACAAGGAATTGATTTAAAGATCAGAACAAGAACGAGAGAAAACAACAACAAAAAACATAAACAAATAAAGAACGCAAAAAATATACGAACAGTAATTGAAACAAACCAAACAAAAACAAAACAAAGCAACAGCAGCAACACAAAAACAACAAAAACATGAACAAGACAATAACAAAAACATGAACAATAACAAAACAAAACAATAACAACAAAACATGAACAAAAACAATAACAAAAAACAAACAAAACATGAAACAAAAAACAAACAAAAAACAACAAAAAACAAAACAAAAAACAACAAAACATGAACAAATCAAAATAAAACCATAAATAAAAAAACTATAACCACCCTCCGAAGCGCCGCGGGATAATGAACACATATCTTACCAATTACATCCTCATAAAAGAAAACGAGATGCCAATTAGCCAATCGTGTGATGAATTTACACTCGATGACAAACCCGATTACGAGGAGGGAGGGAGGGGAAGGGGAGCGATAGGAAGGGAGGAAGAGGAAGGAAGGAAGGAAGGAAGGAAGGAAGGAAGGAAGGAAGGAAGAAGGAAGGAAGGAAGGAAGGAAGGAAGGAAGAAAGGGAAAGAGGGGGGAGGGAGAGGGAGAGGGAGAGGGAGGGAAGGACGGAGAGGGAGAGGAGAGAGAAGAGAAAGAGAGAGAGAAGAGAAAGATAAGAAAGAGAGAGAGAAGAGAAGAGAAGAAAGAAGAGAAAAACAGAGAAAAGAAAGAAAGGTAGTAAACTAACAGCGAAACCCAGTAAAACAAACACACGCAGGCCAAAACCAAACCAAACAAATGAAACAGCCAATGAGAAACAAGACAGACAGACAGCCAAGAATTTGACCGATTAAACCGACATCAAACCTCCTTCGCCTTCGTTACAGACTCTGTTAAAACCCAGACCGATGTATAGAGACGCTTCCGGTGACAAGAGATGACGTCAGCTGATGAAGCCACTGTCAGGAGTTTCAAAAATAACCGTCGCAATGCTGACACTAACAACTAACGCAAACATTATCTTGCTTAAATCACACGCTTCACGAAAATGTCTTGATGTCAAGATGATGTCATATCCGCAAGAATAAAATAAATAAAGTATAAACGTAAAATAGATAAATAAACAAATATATAAATAAAATAAAGAGATTAAAACATCGTCATATCCGCAAGAATAAAATACAATAAAGTATAAACGTAAAATAGATAAATAAACAAATAGATAAATAAAATAAAGAGATCAAAATATCAAAACGCAAAGCCAAACAGGACCGAAAAAAAAGGAAAATCACACGAAAAAAAACACACACAAAAAACTATTTTGCCTGATATACCGTCTCTTTTTTTTTTTTTTTGACCTAATCGCGCTGCCACCGCATTTTATTTGGGCCAAAAAATGCGAAATCCCCCCTCTCCCCCTCCACCCCTCCTCCGCCAGTCACTATCACTCAACACGCTCATGCCTGCAATATCAACAGGACCATAATATATCTCTCGGAAAATCTTTCGCTAGCCGCATATGTTGCAGTCGGTCGATCAGCTGATAAGCCATGCGGCGGCCGGCGCTTGTTGTGGGTCAGGAGGGGTGGAGGTGGGGGGGGGGTAAGGGTAGAGGGCAGGAGTTAGGGACTGGGGTGGAGGTGAAGGGGGGGTAAGGGTAGAGGGCAGGAGATAGGGACTGGGATGGGGTGGGTGGGGTGGGGGGGGGGGGAGAAGCCAGTGTGCCAAGCTTGGGGTCCGCATGGCGCATGGCGGATGACATGCACTGCCATATCTTTTTTATGTCGATTGCTGAAATTAGAAAAAAATGGCCTTCGTTATATTACGCTCTCATGAAAAAAATCGCAGAGGCCAAGGAGTTATTAACGAAGGTATTTCCCCCAGTAATTATTACCAGCTAATATATATACATATATATATATATATATATATATATATATATATATATATATATATATATTATATATTATATATATATTATTTATATATATTTATATATATATATGTATAACATATATGTTATATATATTATACATATATCCATATATATATTATACATATATCATATATATATTATATATATATTATATATATATATATATATATTATATATATATTATATATATATATATATATATATATATATATATATATATATATATATATATATATATATATATATATATATATATATATATATATATAATATATATATATATATATATATATATTATATATATATATCATATATATATATATACATATACATACATATATATAACATATACCTTAAACAATCAAAATTACCAGTCCAAGCAGAACAAAAATGATAAAAGCAACATTGCCATTCAAATAAACCTAAAAAAACAACTTCAAAACACACAGCAACAATTTACGTCAAAAAGTAACAACAACCCATTCACAACATATAAAAAAACAAAACAAACAACCCAACCCAACCCCAACAGCGACCGGCAAAAGCGAGGCCACGGGACCCCGCCGCCGCGACCCAGCAGCAGCGCCGGCGACACGGGTCAAGTGAGGTCACACAAGACAAGAGGGTCAAGGAGGGGCGAAGGGCGGTGGGAGAGGGAGGGGGAGGGGAAGAAAAGGAGACGGGGGTGGCACTGATCCTTACATCCCTAACGTCTCCCGCATCCGGGGTCATTTGCATACGGCGGGTTTCATTACCGTATTCTAATTACGGTCATTAGTCTATTTGTGTTGGCGGAGGCGGCTTTATGGTCGTCTTCGGGTCTACGGGAATTACTCGGGCTTATTCTGAGCTATTAAGGGCTTTGCATCAAAAGTGCTATTTACGCACACACACACACACACACACACACACACACACACACACACACACACACACACACACACACACACACACACACACACACACACATATATAATATATATATATATATATATATATATATATATATATATATATATATATATATATATATATATATATATATATATATATATATAGTGTGTGTGTGTGTGTGTGTGTGTGTGTGTGTGTGTGTATGTGTGTATAATATATATATATATATATATATATTATATATATATATATATATATATATATATATATATATGCAAAACAGAAAATATTCAAAACAAAACAATTCAATCACGAGAAAGAGAGAAGAGAAATACCGAAAAAAATCACATACCCGAACAGTGAAACAACAAAACCACCAAAAGAGAGAGAGAGAGATAGCCGGGCGAACAAGCGAAAGGGAGAACAAGGCAAGTGAAGGATAAATAAGCCCCTAAAGCCATAGACCGAATGGAATGGGAAGAGGAAGGGGGACGAGAGAAGAGGCGAACATGATAGGAATGCGAAAGACGGATAAAGGGAGGATCAGAGAAAGACGGAGAAGTGACGATAAAGAATAAAGCCCGACCACGAGGGAACATGTTGAAAAAATGTGCCGAAAATAATATTTGGAAAATCTTAAAATTCGGAAATTAAACTCGAAATCAAACTCAAAAACCTAAAATGAGTAAAAAATATATGAAATAAAATGAAAAAATAAACGTAAACTTTGATTTATAAATTCACTTGCAACGATTTTCCAAAAAGAAAACGACGAAAGAGTAAAAAAAAAAAAAAAAAAAAAAAAAAAAAAAAAAAATACGAAAGCCATTAAGCAGATTAACGGGAAACTCTAAAGAAAACGATAAAAACGATAAATGCTATTTGGAAATAATCTGAAGGAGTGATAAAGTAAATAAAGATTGTGGAGACTGAAAGAAGAAAGAAGAAGAGAAAGAGAGAAAGAGAGAGAGAGAGAGAGAGAGAGAGAGAGAGAGAGTATATAGGATTGAAAATCGACAACAATTATGATGATTAAAAAAAAGAAAAAAAAAGAAACAAGATAAAATAAAAGAGAGGTAAATAATCAAGAAAAATAAGGAGCAAGAAACACGAAACAAACCAGTAAGGAGAAATTGAAAATAAATAATGACGCAAAAAATAAGCTTGAATTTTTTTTTCTATAAAATATATTTTTCTCAATTTTCTATACTACAGAAGCGAAGCGAAAGAAATAAACTCGAAAAACTATTTTATTCTATAAAAAAGAAAAAGAAAAATGACACAAGAGAATAAACAAAATATATTTCCACTTTCCGCGTAAAAAAAATACACGAATAAATATTCTTGTAAAAGCTACTTGAGTAACTAAACAAACAAAAAATGATAAATAAACAAACAAAAGCAAATAAATTAATAAACAAACAAAAGCAAATAAATTAATAAACAAACAAAAGCAAATAAATTAATAAACAAACAAAAGCAAATAAATTAATAAACAAACAAAAGCAAATAAATTAATAAACAGACAGACATATAATAGATAAATAAGAATAAAGAAAAAGAAAAGAATGCAACAGAAAAGAGAAAAGAGAAAATAAGAGAAAAGAAAAGAAAAGAAAAGAAAAGAATAAGAAAAAAAAACACGATAAAAAAGAGAGAGAAAAAAAAGAAACCCTAAATAAGAAAAGAAAAAAAACTAAAAAAACAAAACAAAGAAAAAAAAGAAAAAAGAAAATAAAAAGAAAAGAGAAAGGTAAAACAGACGTCACTCAAAAGTAGGACAACCCCTGTCACCGCCCGTGGGAAAGTGGACGGACGGGCTCAGCATGACCGACGTGGGCGCACGGGCGTGAAAGAATGTCAAAGGACACTCCATAATAATGTGGGCGGGGGCCGAGGTGACGGTGACGGTGGGGTGGGGGGGGGGAGAGGAGGAGGGAAAGGGTGAGAGGGAGGGAGGGAAGGGGAGGAGAGAAAGAAAAAGGGGTGAAAGGGAGGAGTGAATGAGAGAGAGGAGGGAAACTGATGAAAGAGGAGAGGAGGAGAGGAGGAGGGAAGGGAAAGGGGAGTGAAGGAAGGGAAGGAAGGGAAGAGAAGGGAAAGGGAAGGAAAGAGAAAGTGAGAAACCAAATCTGAGAAAACCAAACTGATGGAGAAACGGAAAGAGAAAGAAACAGAGTGAGAAAAAGAAAAAAGAAAAAACAGAAAAAAGAAGAGAAAGGGAAGGAAACTCACGAGAGAGGCGGAGGAGATGGGAGGGGAAGTGGGAGGGAGATGGGGGAGGGGAAGGGGAAGGGGAGGGGGAAGGGGGGAGGGGGAGGGGGGAATGCGAGCGTGGGAACATGCACGTTATTTCACAAAAGGTGTTGTGTGCAGCCGTTACGGGGTAGTTCTATGAAAACGAGGAAGAGGCAGAGGGAGGGAAGAACGACCTGAGGAGATGAAAAAGAAGAGAAAGAAGAGAAGGGAGAAACAGAGGAAATATATGAAAATGAAAAAAAAGAAAAGAAAAAAAAAATCAAGTACAAAAAATTAGAGGGGAGAAACAGAAAGAAGGATGTAAATTGAGAAAAAGGAAAAGAAGAAAATAATAGAAAATTCAAGAACAAAAAAAGAAAGAAAATTAAAAAGAGAAACATAAACGAGAGATATAAAAACGAGAAAAAGGGAAAAGAAGAGAAATAATAGCAAATTCAAGAAAAAAAGAAGGGAGAAACATAAGGAAAGATATGAAAGAAAAAAAAGAGAAAGAAAAAAAATCAAGTACAAATAAAACAAAAACAAAGATAAGAGACACAGACCGACAGACCCAAAAATAGCGAGAGAATAAAACAAAAATTAACAAAAAAGAAAATCAAAACAATGAAATAAAAATGAAAAAGACAGATCCAAGAGCTAGCCAAGAGCGAGAGCAACAGGGGGGGGTGAGAACAGCAAGGGGGGGGGGTGCGGGAACAGCAAAGGGGGGGGGGGGCGAGAGCAACAAAGGGGGGTGCGAGAACAGCAAGGGGGGGTAGAGCAACTAGGGGGGGGGGGGAGAGAACGAGATCAGCAAAGGAGGAGCGAGCGAGAACACCAAGGGAGAGAGAAGCGAAGAAGAGAAGAGCAAGAGAGAAGAACCAGAAAAGAGATATATAAAAAAAAACGAACTGACAATGGCAGGTATGAGCGTATGGGCGTGACAATAGCAGGCGTGGGCGGGGCTCGGCGTCACGACCAAGCCCGGACCCGCCCGCCAAAGGACTCGCCGCGCCCACCGTGAAATCCTATTAGGCTGGAATCCTAAATAACTCTCGACTCTCTTATTCGGAGAAGGATTACGGGGGGAGGGAGGGATAGGAGGGAGAGGGGGAGGGAGGAGGGAGGATAGATAGGGGGAGGAGGGAGAGAGGGAGGGAGAGGGAGAGAGGGAGAGAGGGAGAGAGAGAGAGAGAGAGAGAGAGAAGAGAGAAGAGAGAGAGAGAGAGAGAGAGAGAGAGAGAGAGAGAGAGAGAGAGAGAGAGAGAGAGAGAGAGAGAGAGAGAGAGAAGAGAGAAACAAGTAGAAAATAATCAAACGAAAAAAAATAGAGCAAAATAATAAATAAAAAAAGAAACAGAAATAAAACAGAGAGACAGAAAAAAAAATCCAGGAGACAGCAACAGCGACGAGGGACGAAGACGGATCGAAGCAGTCACGTGACATCTTCAACAGATCCCCACGTGCATGTTGCTCCGAAACTTTTCTCGACTTCTTCCTCTTCTCTTTCCATCTTTTTCTCTCATTCTTTTCTCTCTCTGTTTCGCTCCTTGCATCGTGTGGTTCAATTGCATTTTCCTGCTTCCCTTCTTCTTTTGTCTACTTTTACTATCATTCGTGTTGTTGTCTGTCTGTCTGTCTGTCTTTTTCTCTTATTTCTCTGATTTTTCTTTTCCTCTTTCTGCCTACTTTTTATTGTCGCTCGTTTAGTCTTTAGCTATATTTCCGACTCTCTCTTCTTCTCTTGTATATCTATTTATCAAAATAAATCTTTCTCTCCATCACCCTTTTAATTCCTTCTCTCCTTCCCTTTCCATCATCCTTCCCATTCTTTACTCCTCATTTCTCCTCTCGCTTTCCCTCATATCTTTCTCACTTGCCCTCCTCCCTCTCCTCCCCCCCCATTTCTCCTTCCTCTACTTCCAACCCCTTCTCCCTCCTTCCTTGTCTCTATCTCTCTCCTTTCCTCCTTCCTCTCCCCCCTCTTCTCCTTCCCTTCCCGTCTCACTATCTCCCCTCCTCTTCTCCCTTCTCCCCTCCTTCCCTTTCCGTCTCACTATCTCCCTCCTTCCTCCTTTTTCTCTCCTTCCTCTCTTCCCTCCTTCCTTCCCGTCTCACTATCCCCTCCTTTCCTTCCTCTTTTTTTCCTTCCCTCCTCCTCCTCCCTTCCCGTCTCCTATCTCCCTCCTTTTCCTCCTTTTCTCTCTCCCTTCCTCTCTCCCTCCTTCCCTTTCCCGTTCACTATCTCCCTCCTTTCCTCCTTCTTTCTCTTCCTTCCCCTCTCTCCCTCCTTCCTTCCCGTTTCCTCTCCTTTTCCTCCTTTTTCTCATCCCTCCTTCTTCCCGTCTCACCATCTCCCCTTCCTCCTCTTCATCTCCCTTCCCTCTCCCCTCCTTCCCTTCCCGTCACTATTCTCCCTCTTTCCTCCTCTTTCTTCCTTCCCCTCTCCCTCCTTCCTTCCTCCCCCCGCCTTCTCTTCTTACACTCATCCCTTCTTCCTCCTTCAAACCTCTTAATTAATCTAAAACCAAGTCAAATTTCGCAACGAAGTGACACTCAGCAACGAAATCTACAAATTTAAATCATCGTTTCAAAAAAAAAAAAAAAAAAAACAATAAAATAAATAATAAATAATATAATAATAATAATAATAATAATAATAATAATAATAATAATAATAATAATAATAATAATAGTAATAATAATAATAATAATAATAATAATAATAATAAACAATAATAAATTAATAACAATAGTAAATAATAATAATAAATAATAATAATAATAATAATAACCAAATAAATTAATTAACGTTACACAACCACATAAGAATAATGATAATAATGATAATTATTAACCAAATGAATAAAGTTCAATTAACGTCACACAACCACCAACGACCCCTAAAATAACATAAAATCACAAAAAGTAACAATAATACCCAAATACATTAAATACAATCAACATTACACTAACACATCAACCAACCAACGAACGGCAAGACCAGAAAAATAACAAAAATAACAAACAAACAAAAAGAAAGACAAAAATAAAAAAATAAAAATAAAAAAACAGCAAAATAAATAAATAGCCAAAAAATATAATAATAATAATAATAATAATAGATTTTTTAAAAAATTACCCAATAAATACCCCGAAATAAATTAAACAGCTTAATCCGGCCGGAACACAATTAAGAACCGGGCTCCCAGGTAGAGTCCCGCCCGTGAAAACTCAGTGAAATTAAATATGAAGACAACAAGCGCAGTGCAATAAAGGAAATAATTAGTCAATTAACGCAACGTAATGAGCCAGCGCATTCGGTCATCGCGTAAAAGCACGGAATGGGCATCGCAAACGGAAGCGGAAATGAAAAACGTAAAAAAAAAAAAAAAAAATAAATAAAAAAATAAAAATAAAATAAAATAAATACACGCATAAAAATTATTAGGAAAAAAAAGATTGTAAATATTTCATTGTTAAAAAAATATGAATAAACACGATTAGAAATAAAAAAATATATGATTGTAAATAATCTATTATTAACAGTATGAATAAGTATACGTATAAGNTATTCAAAATGCAGCCATTTAGAGCAATGAGTCCCATGTTGATATATATATATATATATATATATATATATATATATAAATATATATATATATATAATATATATATATATATATATGATCTTCAGTATATTGGTTTTCGGGGCAATATTCCTGTGGTGTCCCAAATGCACTAATAACATTTGCCTTTTATAACACTTATAGAAACAATAAAATCAATTTTTCTCTCTCTCTCTCTCTCTCTCTCTCTCTCTCTCTCTCTCTCTCTCTCTCTCTCTCTCTCTCTCTCTCTCTCTCTCTTCTTTCTTTCTTTCTCTTTCTTTCTCTTTCTTTCTCTTCTTTCTCTCTCTTTCTCTCCTCTCTCTCTCTTTTCTTTCTTTCTTTTTTTTTGTCAATGGCCCTTATAGCTCTCGGCCTAAGCATTCTATCTATTTATCAGTCAATGTTGTTTAAGTAACTAAGCTGATTTGGGCTTTAATATCTTAAGAGCATTTGGTATGTAATACTCTTGTGCTGTGTATTCAGTTTTCGTTAAAGAATAGATATTTGAATTGTCTGCGTGTGCGAGAGAGAGAGAGAGAGAGAGAGAGAGAGAGAGAGAGAGAGAGAGAGAGAGAGGAGAGAGAGAGAGAGAGAGAGAGAGAGAGAGAGAGAGAGAGAGAGAGAGAGAGAGAGAGAGAGAGGAGAGAGAGAGAGAGAGAGAGAGAGAGAGAGAGAGAGAGGAGAGAGAGAGAGAGAGAAGAGAGAGAGAGAGAGAGAGAGAGAGAGAGAGAGAGAGAGAGAGAGAGAGAGAGAGAGAGAGAGAGAGAGAGAGAGAGAGAGAGAGAGAGAGAGAGAGAGAGAGAGAGAAGAGAGAGAGAGAGAGAGAGAGAGACAGAGACAGAGACAGAGAGAGAGAGAGAGAGAGACAGAGACAGACAGAGAGAGAGAGAGAGAGAGAGAGAGAGTGTGTGTGTGTGTCTGTGTGTGTGTGTGTGATTATGCCTAGTTTTGTGTGTTTATGTGTATATGTTTGTTTATATATCCATTATAGACCTATTAGAATGTTACAGTATAAAGATTTCATTTCACAACAAAGTAATTTATTTACTATGTTGATTTCAGACACTGTAATTCTTAGATTCTTAGAAAATTACAATTACAATCATAAGAAAAAATGTAAATTATGATCATGAAAATATCAATAGTAATGATAGATGTTGACAAAAATAAATGTTATTTTTCTATATTTGCTACAACAGAAAAAATATATATAGCATTTCATAAAATATTTCAAAAACACCTGTTTTCTTGTTTTTTTCTTTCTTTTCTATTTTTCTTTTCTTTTTTTCTTTTTCCGTTCATCCACACAGCTTTTATTTTTTCTTTGTGTCTTCATACTTTCCTATACTTTCTCCCTAATGATGGTAATGATAACAATAATTATAATAGTGATGATAATAACAACAATAGTGATAAGGATAATATTGTAATGATAATGATAATGATAATAATAATAATAATAATAATAATAATAATAATAATAATAATAATAATAATAATAATAAATATAATAATATAATATAATGATAATAATTTAATATAATAATGATAATAATGATAATGATAGTAATGATAATAATGATGATGATAACAACAGTACTGATAATTATAGTAAAAATAATAATAATAACAATAATGATTACCATGACAATTGTAATGATAATGATGATAAAAATTATAATATAAATGATAATAATAACAACAATGATTATCGTAAGAATTGTAATAATAGTGATAATATTGATAATAGTAATGATAATAGTAACAATAATAAGGATAATGATAATGATAATAATGATAATGATGATAATAATAATAATGATACTACTATAATAATAATGATAACAATAATAATAATGATAATATAATAATATAACAATAATAATAACAATAATAATGATAATGATAAAAATAACAACAACAATGGTAAAAACAACAACAATGATAATGACAATGATACCCCCCCAAAAATCATAATCTTCCTATGTATCTCTTCTCTCTTCTCTCTCTCCTCACTCCTCTCGACCCTCGACCCTCACATCCCCCCTCACATTTCACCTCATTAGGCCAAACTTCCTCCTCAGTCGGGCAAGTTAAAGACAAGTTTTAAAAGGGAGGAGCGTCGGGGAATACCGACCGGGTGTCCTCAAGAATACCAGGATGTCACTCGGCTTGCATATTCATCAAGAATTTATAATGAACAATATTTATATTTTACATCGTAAGGTGGTTGTCTCATGTGTTTGGGGGAGGCAGGGAGGGGGGAGAGGGGGGGGTAGGTGGAGGGAGGTGGGAGGAGGGTAAGGGAGGGGAGGGTAGGTAGATGGGTAGGGGGGAGGGGGAGGGTAGGTAGATTGGTAGGGGGGAAGGGGGAGGAGGGTAGGTAGATGGGTAGAGGGGAGGGGGGAAGGGGGAGGGTAGGTAGGGGGGGAAGGTAGGTAGATGGGTAGGGGGGGAGGGAGGAGGATAGGTAGATGGGGGTAGGGAGGAAGGGGGAGGGGTAGGTAGATGGGTAGGGAGGTGGGGGGGGGGAAGTAGGAAGGGAAAGGAGATGGATAAAGGAGGGGAAGGATTGGAGAGACTAGAGAGGGAGGGATGGAGGAAGAGAAGAGAAACGGACGGAAGAAGGAGAAGGAGAGGATAGGAGGAGAGGAGGGTGGGGGGGGGGGGACAGGAGAGTGAGGAAGAAAGAAGAGTAAAAGAAGAAAAAAAAAACGGAGAGGTGAGGAGAGAGGAGGAAGAAGGAAGGAAGTAGGGAGGAGGTGGATAATGGAAGAGGAGAGGGGAAAGGAGGGGGGGGAGAGGGGTCACAAAGGAGTAGTTAAAGCGATGTTTAATTAGCAGTAACAAATTTTATAGTCAAGGGATTGGTGTGTTTGTGGCCATTAGTTTCATTACCATTATTATTACTAATATCACTATTTCTATTATCATTTTCATCATTACCTTATCAATTCCTATCATCATTATCATTAGCATCGCCATTATCACCACTATCATTATCATTTTCATTATCATCATTATCATCATTACTATCATCATCATCATTACTATAATCACCCTCACTTCGCTTATTTTCCTAATTACTTTTGCTATTTCTATTAGCTCAAGAAAATTATAAAAATAATAATAATATTACACCTTAAAGTATCAAACAATTATCTTTTTTTTAATCATCATTATCAAGATTAATCATCGCTTATTTTCCTAATTACTTTTGCTATTTCTATTAGCTCAAGAAAATTATAAAAATAATAATAATATTACACCTTAAAGTATCAAATCAATTATCTTTTTTTAATCATTATTATCAAGATTAATCATCGCTTATTTTCCTAATTACTTTTGCTATTTCTATTAGCTCTCAAGAAAAAAAAAAATAACTAATTTCAACTTAAAGTATCAAATCAATTATCATCTTTGTTATCATTATCATTATCATTTATCATTTATCATTATCATTTTTTATCATTATTATCAAGAAATCAAACGACTATACAAACCTGTAACCATGACAACCAAACAGAAACGAAGTCTGTTTGTCTGACCAATTACTAACAAGGGCAAACTTTCGTGTTAATATCGTATGCAAATGATCGTCTTTAATTAGTGGTTGGGTTGTTAAGATATCTTTTTTATCTTTATTTTTGTATTCATATTTTTTTATTTATTTTTTTTTTCATTTTATTTTTATTTTCATTTTTTATTTTCATTTTTATTTCTTTATTTTTTATTTATTTATTTTTTATTTTTTTATTTATCTTTATTATTTTTTTTTTTTTGTCACAGGGAACATGCATAGCTAATTAGGCATTGCTTATTGAGCGGTAAGGGTTGAGTGTCATGAGAGTGCGATATGCAAATGACATTGTTGTTAGTGTAATTAGCGTCAATTATTCGTTTGCATTTTTTTCTCTCTTTTTTCTTTTCTTTTCTTTCTAGCGTTTTTTTTTTTTTTTTTTTTTTTTTTTTTTTGTTTTGTCTTTGTGTTTCTTTGTCTCTTTCTTTAGCTTTCATTTCTCTCTGTCTCGGGCTTCATAATTGCTTTCAGACTTACGGCCAGTTTGTTAAAATTGTGCCAGGCCCGACCCAATGAATTTTCAGAAATACAAACGCAGAAATAAAGGCATATCTGTCTCTATATCTGATAGACTGATAGATATACACTTAACCATCTATTT
>NW_020869993.1:162589-166514 GCF_003789085.1 Penaeus vannamei
CCCCCACCCCACCATCCTCACCCCCTCACCCCTCACGAGCCTCCGCTCCTTCTCCCTCCTCACCCCCACCCCACCCCTCACCCCCTCACCCCCGTCACCCCCTCACCCCTCTCCCCTCTCTCCTCTCCTTTCTCCTTCTCCTACTCCCTCACTCCTCCTTCTCTCTCACCCCTCACCCCTCACCCCTCTCCTCTCCCTTCCCTCTCCTACTCCCTCACTTCCCCTCACCCCCCCCCCCGGCGCCATCGGGGTACAAGTCGCAAAGGACAATAAGCGACTGCGTCCGTGATACATTTTCACGGACCGACGCACGGGTTTTATTTGTTCAAAAGATGGCGCTACTGTTGTTTCTGTCCTGCTTTCATTTTTGTTTTTTCCGTGTTTTTTTTATGTTTTTTTTTTTTGGGGGGGGGGCTGGCAGATTTATTATTTTATTTTATTTTATTTATTATTTATTTTTGTCGTTAGTATTGTTTGACTCTGTTTATTTTTTTTATCTATCTATCTATCTATCTATCTATCTATCTATCTATCTATCTATCTATATATATATATATATATATATATATATATATATATATATATATATATATATGTGTGTGTGTGTGTGTGTGTGTGTGTGTGTGTGTGTGTGTGTGTGTGTGTGTGTGTGTGTGTGTGTATGTATATATATATATATATATATTATATATATATATATATATATATATATATATATATATATATATATATATATTTTTTTTTTTTTTTTTTTTTTTTTTTTTTTTTTTTTTGTCGTTTATGTTTTTATTCTTTCTTTCTTTCTTTCTTTTTTTGACCCTCCTATGTACGTGGTGGGTATATGAACGCAATTTTAACTCTTCGCAGAAAAGCGTGTCTTAGTACACACACGTGTCGACATAAAAGGACACAGATTGCAATTCAAGCAAACGCAAAAAGTTAATAGCAAGCCCCAACACGCACATAGATTAAAGAGACAAGTATAGATTAAGAGCATACACACACGCGGACGCACACATATACATACACATACACACACACACATACAAAACACATACACACGGAACACAAGCACGCGCACACAAACAGCACACAGAACACACACACGCAAACATACACAACATACACACACACGCACGCACACAGAACAAACACACACACAGACACACACACACACACATAACACACAAACATACACACACGCCCGCACACAAATACACACACATAAATACAATGTACACAAACACAGAACACACCACACACACACACACGCACACACAGAACACACACACACACTGAATACGAAACTCTTTAGGGAATGGATACAAACATTCTCTATCCCTTTCCAAATATTGCAACACACCCAAAAAAGACTGCAAAAATGTGCAACTGCAAAAAGACATTTCAAATACGTCACAAAAAATTGAAATCTATGCAACATTATTTCGCAATCTAACATTGTCCATTTCTTATCACCAATTTCAACAATTTATCACCAATTCAACAGTTTGTCAACAATTTCAACAACCTATCACCAATTTCAACAATTTATCAACAATTTCAACAATTTATCACCAATTTCAACAATTTATCTCCATTTCCAACAATATCACAATATTAACAATTTATCACGAATTCCAACAACCTATCACCAATTCAACAATTTATCACCCATTTCATCAATTTTCACAATTCAACAATCTTCACAATTTCGTTTATCAACAATGTCAACAATATCAACCAATTTCAACAGTTTATCACCAATTTCAACAATTTATCACCAATATCAACAATTATCAACAATTTCAACAGTTTGTCAACAATTTAAACAATTTATCAACAATATCAACATTTATCAACAATTTCATCAATTTATCACCAATTTCAACAATCTATCAACAATTTCAAGTTTATCAACAATATCAAACAATTTATCACCAATTTCAACAATCTATCAAACAAATTTCAAGTTTATCAACAATATCAACAATTTATCACAATTTCAACAATCTATCAACAATTTTTCAAGTTTATCCAACAATATCAACAATTTATCACCAATTTCAACAATCTATCAACAATTTTCAAGTTATCAACAATAAATCATTTATCACCAATTTCAACAATCTATCAACAATTTTCAAGTTTATCAACAATATCCAACAATTTATCACCAATTATCAACAATCTATCAACAATTTTCAAGTTTATCAACAATATCAACAATTTATCACCAATTTCAACATCTATCAACAATTCAAGTTATCAACAATATCAACAATTTATCACCAATTTCAACAATCTTATCAACAATTCAAGTTTATCAACAATATCAACAATTTATCACCAATTTCAACAATCTATCAACAATTTTCAAGTATCAACAAGTATCAACCAATTTTATCACCAATTTCAACAATCTATCAAAATTTCAAGTTTATCAACAATTATCAACAATTTATTCACCAATTTCAACAATCTATCAAACAATTTTCAAGTTATCAACAATATCAACAATTTATCACCAATTTCAACAATCTATCAACAATTTCAAGTTTATCAAAACAATATCAACAATTTATCACCAATTTCAACAATCTATCAACAATTTCAAGTTTATCAACAATATCAAACAATTTATCACCAATTTCAACAATCTATCAACAATTTCAAGTTTTATCAACAAATATCAACAATTTATCACCAATTCAACAATCTATCAACAATTTCAAGTTTATCAACAATATACAACAATTTATTCACCAATTTCAACAATCTTATCAACAATTTCAAGTTTATCAACAATATCAACAATTTATCACCAATTTCAACAATCTATCACAATTTTCAAGTTTATCAACAATATTCCAACAATTTATCACCAATTTCAACAATTTATCAACAATTATCAATTTTATCAACAATATCAACAATTTATCACCAATTTCAACAATCTATCAACAATTTCAAGTTTATCAACAATATCAACAATTTATCACAATTTCAACAATCTATCAACAATTTCAAGGTTATCAACAATATCAACAATTTATCACCAATTTCAACAATCTATCAAAGAATTTCAAGTTTTATCAACAATATCCAACAATTTATCACCAATTTCAAACAAATCTATCAATTTTCAATACAACAATATCAACAATTTTCACCAATTTCCAACAAATCTATCAACAATTTCAATTTATCAACAATATTCAACAATTTATCACCAATTTCAAATCTATCAACAATTTCAAGTTTATCAACAATATCAACAATTGAAATCTATGCAATATTATTTCGCAATCTATATTCTGTCCATTTCTTATCACCAATTTCAACAATCTATCAACAATTTCAACAGTTTATTAACAATTTATCATCAATATCAACAATTTATCACCAATTTCAACAATCTATCAACAATTTCAACAATTTATCACCAATTTCAACAGTTTATTAAACAATTATCACCAATTTCAACAATTTATCAACAATTTATCAACAATTTATCAACAATTTCAACAGTTTATTAACAAATTTTATCAAACCAATTTCAACAATTTAAACAGGTTATCAACAATTTCAACAACTGCTACCACAAATAGGGGGAGAAGATTGCAAAGTCAGCTGCATATGTCGGTAGTGATCTAACGCCAAATATTATTCTCAAAGGTAAGATATTGTATGAACTGATATTCGTATCTATCTATGTATCTATCTATCTATCTATCTATCTATTTTTTCTTTCTTTCTTTCTTTCTTTCTTTCTTTTTCTTTTTTCTTTTTTCTTTCTTTCTTTTTTGTTAATAGAAAGGGTCATTAGTATTCATTATCCTCATGTTATTATCATGTCGTTTTGATATTGATAATAGTACAATTGCTCTTTAATGAAACATGATAATGATAAATAGCATTATTTACC
>NW_020869993.1:180447-185447 GCF_003789085.1 Penaeus vannamei
TTTTATTATATTATATATTATTTTTATTTTTTTACTTTTTTATTTTATTATTATCTAATTAATTGAATTTTTTCAAATTTTAATTTTCTATTCTATAAGCATTATTTATTTTGTTTTTATTTTTAATTTTTACAATATTATTTATTTGTGATTTATTTCTCTTTTGTTGTTTGATTTATGTGATTAGATTTTTTTTTTTGGTTGTTTTATTAGTTGTTATGATTTTTTTTATTTTATATTTTGATCTTTTGAGTGCTTGTTGGTGTTGTGTTTTGTTGTGGTTTGTTGTGTGTTAGTGCTTTTATTAATTTTCTTTATTTTTATTTGATTTTTTATTTGTTGTGTGTGTGATGTGTGTATATGTTTTATTTTTTTTTTTTTTTTAATCAATTGTTATTATATACTTTTTATATTTTGTTTTGTTTGTTTCGTTGTTGTTGTTTTTTTTTTTTTTTTTTTTAGGAAGAATTATTTTATTTTTTTTTTGTTTTTTGTTTTTTTTTGTTTTAATTTGTGTTCATTCTAGTTGTTATCATTTGTTTAGTGTTTTGTGTTTTATGTTTGTTTGTTATGATTTTGTTGTTGTCATTTTGTCTATATATGTGTTTCTGTTTTATTATGTTATTTTAAGTAGATATGTTGTTTATTGTTTTTAGGTGTTGATTTTATTTTTTATGATAGTTATTTTAGTTTTTATATTATGATATTTTTTTGTTGATATTTTTTTTAATATTTTGATAATTTGTTTGTATATTTAATTATTTTTTTTTATTTTTTTTTTTATTATTTATTTTTATTGATTTATTTTTTTATTATTTTTAGTTTATTTAATATTATTAGGATTTTTATAATATTATTAAATTTTTTTAGTCTTTTTTTATTTTATTTAATTTTATTAATTTTTTTATTTTTTTTAATATTTTTCAGTTTATCTATTATGTTTAATTTATATTAATTTGATTTTATTTTTTAATTATTTTCAGATTTATTTAAATTTACTAAATTACTATTATTAAAATAATGGTAAATTTGTACATGATATTTTTTGATTTTGAATAATTTTTATAATAATTTTATTGGGAGAAATAGATATTTGGGTGAATATTTAATATTATATAATTTTATTATATATATTATATTAATAATATTATAATACTTATTTGTAAATAAATTTTAATAATATTATTTATTGAATTAATATGTGTTTATTTAAATTTTTTATATTTTAGTAATGAATCTAATAATTGTATTTATTTTTTTAATCTATTTATTTTTTAATTATTCAAATTGTTATTATTAAATTTTTGTTTTTCTTGGGATTATATTTTTTATTATTATAATCTTTTATCTAAGTTTATTTTTATATTCTGATATATATGGAATATTGAAATTGATTTTAGTATGATATTTTTTTTCTTTATAATTTTTTTTTTAATATTTAAATATTTATTTATCTTTTTATTATTTGTGCTTTTTAGATTATAATATTTTTATTATTTATTTATATATATATTATTTATTATGCTATATAAATGTAGTTATTTGTGTTTTTGTTGTTTGTTTGTTCTCATTTATTATATTATATTTGTGACATTTTCTTATTTTTATATTATTATTATTATATTTTATTATTTTTTTTTTTTTATTTCTTATTTTTTTTTGTTATATTTTTTATAATTTTTTTTATTAGTTATTTTTTTTTTTTTTATTTTATTTATTATTTTTAGTACATTTACTTCTTTTTATCTTATTTATTTTTTATTTTTTATTTTTTTTTATATTTTTTTATTATAGTTGTATTTTTTTTATTTTTTATTTTTTATTAATATTTTATTTATATTTTCTTAGAATTTTTTTTATTTTCTATTTTTTTTTTATCTTTTTATTTTTTATTTTTTTTTTTATATTTATTATTTTCTTATTTAATTTATTTTTTAAGCTAGAAAAATTTTTTTTTATTTTGAAATTTAGAATTTATTATATTTATATTAAATTTTAATCTAGATTCTTTAATTTTTATTTATTTAATTTATTTAATTATTCATTTTTTATTTATTTTAAATACGATATAAATATTTTTTATTATTATTTTTATTTAATTATTTTTAGACTTAGTATATATGGATTACATTATTTATTTCATTACACTATATTAGATATATTAGATTATTATTTATTTTATTTATATTTAAATTTATTATTTTATTATTTTTTATAATTTTTATTTTTTTTATTTATTATTTTTTAATATATTTATTCATTATTTTACTTTTAATTATTATTTTTTATTTATCTTTTTTTTATATTTTATTATTTTAGATTCCTGTTTTATATTTAGTTTTTTTCTAGTTTTTATTTTATTTTTTATTTTATTTTTATTTTTCTATTAGTATAAATTTTTCTTTTTATAGAGAGAGGGTAGGGATATAGGGTTTAGAGAGAGATGAGAAGAGACTTGAGACGAGATAGAGATCGAGAAGAGAGAGAGAGATGAAGAGAGATAGATGAAGAGAGATAGAAGAGAGAGAGAGAGAGAGAGTAAAGAATAAATATAAAGAAAGAGAGAGAGAGAGAGAGAGACAGAGACAGAGACAGAAGACAGACACGAACTGCAGACAGAGGAGAATAAGGGACGCTTATTAAAAAAAGGAGGGAATGAAATAGTAAAAAAATAGTACAAGAACAATGACAAATGAAGATGAGAATATATGGTAATATATATAATTAATAATAATGATATAGAAAAAACATGATATGAACTAGTATAATATTAATAATAAGTGGGAGCAAAGAGAAGAATATAATGGGTACAAACAGAATAAAAATATTATGAAAAAGAAACAAATGGATAGACCGAATTATACGATAAGAAAAAAGAGCAAGGAAACAGTATGAATAAGAGGAAAAAAGAACAATGCAGACGATAAATAATGACAAAAATGAAGAACAAGGAAACAGGTATATAAAATAAGAAAGTTAACGAGCAAGGAAAAACAGATAAAAGGAGTAATATAAAAGGTGAACTACAAAAGGAACAAGCGCAACAGATAATTGAAAATATAAATAATGAAAAAAGAGAGCAAGGACAAACAGATAAATAACGAATAAAAGAACAAGGAAACGATTATCCTAATATGACAAGAAAAAAGAACAAGGAAAAAGATAGAGAGTTAAAGAGAAAAGAGGAACAGGAAAGGAACAACTGCATAAACTAAGAAAAAAAGAACAAGAAACATAAATAAGAAAGCAACAGCAACAGATAAATAATAAAGAACAAGGAAACAGATAAATAGAAAAAGAAAAAAGGAACAGATAATAAAAAAAAGAACAAGGAAAACATAAATAAGAAAAAGAACAAGGAGACAGATAAATAAGAGAAAAAAGAACAAGGGGAAACAGATAAATAAAGAAAAAAGAACAAGGAAACAGATAAATAAGATAAAGAACAAGGAAACAGAATAAATAAGGAAAAAGAACAAGGAAACAGATAAATAAGAAAAAGAACAAGGAACACATAAATTAAGAAAGAAAAAACAAGGAAACAGAATAAATAAGAAAAAAAGACAAGGAAAACAGATAAATAAGAAAAAGAAACAAGGAAACAAGGATAAATAAGAACAAAGGAAACAGATAAATAAGAAAAAGAACAAAGGAAACAGATAAATAAGAAAAAGAACAAGGAAACAGATAAATAAGAAAAAGAACAAGGAAACAGATAAATAAGAAAAAGAACAAGGAAACAGATAAATAAGAAAAAGAACAAGGAAACAGATAAATAAGAAAAAAGAACAAGGAAACAGATAAATAAGAAAAAGAACAAGGAGGAAACAGAATAAATAAGAAAAAAGAACAAGGGGAAACAGACTAAATAAGAAAAGAACAAGGAAACAGATACAATAAGAAAAAGAACAAAGGAAACAGATAAATAAGAAAAAGAACAAGGAAACAGATAATAAGAAAAAGAAACAAGGAAACAGCATAAAAAGAAAAAGAACAAAGGAAACAGATAAATAAGAAAAAGAACCAAAGGAAACAGGAAACCTCTCCCACATTATACTCAAATCCTCCAATACCAAACAAACGAAATCTCGTTAAAAAAAAAAAAAAAAAAAAAAATGCGCAATCATTGTCACCAAGGTAATAAGTCACTCATACTATTTTTTTTATATTTATCTATTCTTTAGCCGAGTATTTCTTATTTTTTTACATTCTTCTTTCTTCTTTCTTTTTCTCTCTGTCTCTCTACCTCTCTCTCTCGCTCCTCTCTCTGCCTCTCTCTCTCTCTCTCTCTCTCATCTCTCTTCTTCTCTCTCTCTCTCTCTACTCTTTCACTCTTATTCTCATCGTGCTCTGCTCTCTTCTGCTCTCTCTTCGTCTCTCTCTCTCCTCTCTCTCTCCTCTTCTCTCTCTCTTCTCTCTCTCTCTCCTCTCTCTCTCTCTCCTCGTCTCATCTCTCTCTTCTCCTCTCTCTTCTTCTCTCTCTCTCTCATCCTCTCTCGTCTTCTCTCTCATCTCTCTCTCTCTCTCTTTCTCTCTCTCTCATCTCTCATCTCTCTCTCTCTCTCTCTCTCTTCTCTCTCTCTCTCTCTTCTCTCTCTCTCTTCTCTCTCTCTCTCTCTCTCTCTCTCTCTCTCTCTCTCCTCTCTCTCTCTCTCTCCTCACTCTCTCTTAAGCCCTTATGGTATGTACGAAGAGAAATGTAAACAAATCTATATTCTTATCTTTTATTTCAATTTACCTTAATTCTTTCTTTTCTTTAACTTTTATTTTATCTTCTTTTCTTTCTTATTCTTTTTCTTTTCTTTTCTTTTCTTTATATTTCTCAGTTTTTCTTTTTCATTTCTTTCCTTTTCGTTTTTTATTTTTTATTTTTATTTTCTTTCTTAGTTTTTCTCTCTCTATTTTCAAAGCAGGAAGTTGTATTTACGTAATCAATTTGATATGTATGTAACCATTAGGAGATCTATTAACATGTATACATACACCATATCAAAAACACG
>NW_020869993.1:195447-197947 GCF_003789085.1 Penaeus vannamei
CTCTCTCTTCTCTCTCTCTCTCTCTCTCTCTCTCTCTCTCTCTCTCTCTCTCTCTCTCTCTCTGTCTGGACACAACTCTAATCCGTAATCCGATGTCTTTATCCTTTGATGCCTATTACTGTAGCCTCTCATCACACTGGATAATTGTTCCGTGACATACGATTATTTCGCTCCCTATTTTCAGCGCCCTCGATTGAGTAAGTGAATGAAGAAGGGGGGGAATAAAGTAAAGGGTTAGGAAAAGCCTCGCTAGTGAGAGTGAAAAAAAAAAAATTGTAAATCGTTCTAAAGCATAAAATATCGGAGTTTAAAAAAGAGTGATGATTGGATTTGAAAATGGATATTGTTTTCGTCTACGATGCCAGGTCACACTATGGTTAAATCTAGAATAAAACTGGATATTGTTCAACAGAGAATACTCGAGTTTCAGCCGATCTGTTCATGTTGGACCAAGTGAACACGCCGCCAAATTGAGCCGTGATGATGTGAACTTTCCTTTTCAGAACTTCTTTAAAGAATTTCAACTGTTAACTCTCCTGTGACTGACCTGGATCGACCCGTTGCATGGTCATCCTTGAATGGCAAAATACTCGACAGTACCAACATAATGACAAGAAAGAAAAGAAAAAAAAAAGAGAAGTTTATTGCATTCTCATTTTCCAGTCATATTCCTTCGTGTATAGCGCTTCTTATCCTTGATAGTTGGACAGACAGACACGACGAGAGAGGAGAGAGGAGAGAGAGAGAAAGACAGTACAGAGAGAGAGAAGGAGAAAGAAGAGAGAGAGAGAGAGAGGAGAGAGAGAGAGAGAGAGAGAGAGAGAGAGAGAGAGAGAGAGAGAGAGAGAGAACTAGAGAGGAGTAGAGGGGAAGGAGGAGAGAGAGAGAGAGAGAGAGAGGAAGAGAGAGAAGAGAGAGAGGAGAGAAGAAGAGCGAGAGAGAAGAGAGAGAGAGAGAGAGAGAAGAGAGAGAGAGAGAGAGAGAGAGAAAGAGAGAAAGAGAGAAGAGAGAGAGAGGGAGAGAGAGAGAGAGAGAGAAGAAGAGAGAGTCTCGCACAGTCCGTCAAAGGGAGGCCGATCTTCATTATTCAGACACACTTGAACACAGTCTTGTTGCAAGGTCACGTGACGAGTTTAATGAAAAGTGACTAAAAGAATCATGTTACTTAGAGGTGGTTTTCACAATTTTCAACATTTTTACGTGTACAAAACATAAACTTTTTTGGATAATGGTGAAAATGGTGATGTTCACGAAGGTGATTCAATGAACACTTTTTTGGGTAATCCCTTTCCCCCCTAAAAAAAAAAAAAAAAACGTACAAGAAAATGTTGATGTTCACGAAGGTGATTCAACGATCGACATTTTTTTTGTCTTTGTTTCTTTTCTCTGTTTTTTTTTTTTTTTTTTTTTTTTTTTTTTTTTTTTTTTTTTTTTTTTTTTTTTTTAAGCATACAGCAGTCCCTGACCCCTCCTCCCTAGCATACGGTTGTGAAAAGGTTAAAAAAATTGAACCATCCCTTAGATGAGTGAACCTGTTTCGAAAACAAGATTGGTTTGTGAATCTCGTGGCTATCATTTGCATAAAAAAACAAACATCTACTAAGTAAAAACGTTAAATGTTTCTATCTCTTTTTTAATAACTTTTGGACAATTTCTAGAGGAGCAAACATGGTAAAAAGCGGATTAAATAAAAACCATAGGATTAGCAGAATAAAGAATGATATCAGATAATATATTTCTTTTCATCTATAGACCCATACGCCGAATACGTATAATCTTTTTAGATAAGCACATTTATTTACTGAATTAGTTAGTATGTCAACTTGATAGATCAATAGATAGGTAAATAAATAAGTAGATAACCAGCTGGTTATGTTACTTAATACAGACGTTTTTCACAATATTCTTACAAAATTATTAGAACATATGTAGAGAGTTTTATATGTGTGGAATTCATGTTGAACAGATTGCAACAGGAACGACGAAGGGAAGGGGGGGGGGGCAAGAATTCGTGGTTTTCTTGCCCTTCCTTCGTCGTTCCTGTTGCAGAGTTTTATATAAAATATGGCCTTTGATATCACCAAATGTCAAAGCTCTTATTAATGTGTTGATCACTGTGATAATATTCTGTGAAAATAATTGTTTCCAAATAAACGTTCATTGTCCAGATATGACAATTCATGCTTTAATTAGTTCCATTATCGCAATGAGGGTAATGACGATGATGATGATTATGATGATGGTGATGGTGATTAGGATATGAAATGATGATGAGGAGGAGGGGAAGGAGAATAAGATTATATAATGTTGATATAATGATGGTGATAACGATGATGGTGATGATGATGATGATCATGATCATGATGATGGTGATGGATGACGATGGTGATTGAATGATGAATATGATGATGATGATAATGGTGATGATGAAGATCGCGGTAGTGATGGTAAGGATCTTAGAATGAGAAATAAGAAGAAGAAGGAGAAAAGAAAGGAGAAG
>NW_020869993.1:215447-220447 GCF_003789085.1 Penaeus vannamei
GCCACACCTGTTGCGCCGCCTGCATGAGCTCTGCCAAGAGGTGCCTACACATGACAGGTGGCAGAGGCGGTCGAGCCTTTTGTTCTATACTTGGAGCCACGAGTCTGGCGTGAGAGGCAGACACTCTTGTTCATGCGCCTGCCTTTGTGTCTGTCTCTGTGGCTTCTGTGCACGGAGGCTGAGACAGACGAAGGGCATATTTGTAGGCAAATACATACGCACGTACATGAGGTACGTATACATGCAAATAAATAAGTAAATATGACAACACGATAAGAGAAACCGAAATGAAGAAACGAACAGAATCATACAACGTAATCCTTGTGCAGAATCGGAAAGGACTAAATATGCTCTTTGGGAGAACACTCGGGAGGGAGAGGGTAGAGTGACAAGGGAGAGACGGGATAAAAAAGCTACTATGAGAGAGGATCTGAGGAGGGAGAGGAGAGGGAGGAGGGAAAGGGAAGGGAGAGGGAAGCGAGAGAGAGAGGGAGGAGGATGCAAGGAGGGAGGGAAGGAAGAGGGAGGATGGGAGGATGGAAGAGGGAGGGAAAGAGGGAGGGAAGCAGGGGAAGGATGGAGTAGATGAGAGAGGAAGAGAGGGGAAGGATGGGAGGTAGGGAGAGGAAGAGGGAGAGGATGAGAGGAGGGGAAGAGAAAGAATGAGACACGGAGGAAGAGGAAGTGGGAGGAGTCAGAGCGAGAATGGGAGGGAGGAGAGAGAGAAGAGAGATGGAGAGAGGTGGACAAGGGAGAGAAAAATGGAAGAGGATGAGGTAAGGTGAGGAGGAGATATGGAGGGAAGAAAGGAGAAAGGGAAGAAGAGGGAGGAAGAGAAGGAGGAGAACGAAAGAGAAGGCGATAAGGAGAAAAAAGGAGGGACCGGAATGAGGGAGTGAGGATAAAAAGAGGAGGAGGGAGAGGAGAAAGAGGAATATCAAAGGGAATATTTGAAGAGGAAAGGAACGAGAAGGAAAACGAAAGAAGAAGAAGAATGACAACGATTTTTTTTTTTTTTAGAAAAATACGAAAAAAAGAAATAAAGGAAAAGAGAGAAAACAAGAATTAAGAGAGAGAAAAAAAAAAGAGGAAAAGCGACTGAAAGTAAAAAAAAAAAAAAAAAGAAAAGAAAAAAAAAAGATATAAAAAGATAGATAGAAAAACATGACCGAAAGTTTAAACCAGAGAAAAAGAAAGAAAGAAAAAGAATAGAAAACAATGATAAGAAAAAGTGAGGAAGAGAAACAAACACACAAACGCACACACACACGCACGCACACACAAACACACACACACACACACACACACACACACACACACACACACACACACACACACACACACACACAAGACACAGATCCCCAATGAGAGCAAAGAAACACAAGAAAGAATCGAAAGATAAATGGGAGAGATATAAAGAAGAAGATAATTAATGAACGATTTAGAAAGCCTCTTGGAAGGTAATTTAAATCGGAAAGAAGGATAATGATGGTGATTGTGACGGTGGTGGTGATTAGGTTAGAAAGATGGGGGATGATAATGACTGTGGTGAAGATAATTATGCTAAAAATAGACGTAATATTAATGGGCTTTACTTTTTTATTTATCATGATAATCATACTAATGCGACGATGATGATAATGATGGTAATAATGATGATAAGGAAAAGGATAATAATGATGGTGATGAAGATGATGATGTTGCTGATTATAACAATAGAACTAATATTAATGATAATGATAACAAAAACAATGCTACTAATAATGATAATGACAATAATGATAAGATTAATGAAATAATGATAACAATTTCAAGGTAATAACAAAATAACCATAAAGATAATGATAATGATAATAATGATGATGGTAATAATATAGCAATAATAAGAGTGATAATAGTAATCAAGATAATTATATTAATGATGATCATGGCAATAAATATACTAACAATAAATATGATAGTAATAAAGATAATAATGATGATAACAGTGATAATAATGATGAAAATAATAGTGACAATGATAGTAATAAGAGGAATAATAATAATGATAGCAATAACATAGTGATAGTAATAATGTGATAATGATAATGATAATAATTATAATAGTAATAATAATGATGACTATGATGATGATGATGATGATGATGATGATGATGATAATAGTAGTAATAACTGTGATAATAATAGAATGATAACAATAATGATACTAATGATAAGGATTAAAGATAATTGTAACATATAGTTATAATGATAATAACAATAACAACAATGATGATACTGATAATAATGATAATAATCATATAGAAATAATATAATAATTAATAATAATTAATAATTAATAATAATAATAATAATAATAATATTAATAATAATAATAATAATAATAATAATAATAATAATTAATAATTAATTATATTATTATCATTATTATTGTATTGTGATGATAACAATAGTCTGATAATAATAATAATAATGATAATAGTAATGATAAAAAATAACAACAATGATGCTAAACGTAATGATATAATAATAGTAATATAATAATAATAATGATAATAATCAATGCTAATTATAAAGTAATAACAATCATGATACCAACAATAATGTTGATAGTATAATAATAATAATAATAATAATAATAATAATAATAGTAATAATAATAATAATAATAAAAAATAATAATAATCATGATGATGATGATGATATAATAATAATAATATCAATAAATAATAATAATAAATAATAATAATAATAATAATAATAATAATAATAATAATAAATAATAATAAAATATCAAATAATAATGATAATAATACTGTTGATAACAATAACAACAAATGATATAACAATAATGATATTGATAACAGTGATAATAATGATAAAAGTGATAATAATAGTAATAAATAATAATTGATAATAATAAAAGTAAATAATAATCATGACAATAACCAATGGCATCAATAACAATAATAATGATGATATGATGATTGATAATAATAATAATAATAATAATAATAATAATAATTAATAATAATAATAACAATAAAAAAAATAGTAATAATAATGATAATAATAAATAATAATGACAATGATAACAATAACTATAATAATATAAAGTAATGATAATGATAACAATAATAGAAGTAATGAATAATGACAACAACAATAATAGAAGTAATGATAATGACAACAAAATAGAAAGTAATGTAATACAACAAAAAATAGAAGTAATGATAATGACAACAATAATAATAAAAGTAATGATAATGACAACAAAACTAAAGAAATCCCGCGACTTAAAAGGAAAGACCTCAAGGGGAATCCCCGCAAAGATCCCGCGGTGACACGGAGAGAGGAAATGGCGTCTAGATTGTATCCAGAAAACGGCAATGTAAAAGGAAGCAAGGAGTGAACAGGACACAGAAAGAGGAAAGAAAAAGAGACAAAGAGCGGAAAAGCGAAGGACAGTTTACAAGACAGCTGACAGTCAGCTGTTAGTTGTATCTGGTAGTTCGTAAGGCGCCTCGGTTGAAAAGAGGGCAAGTGAAGAGAAAGAGAGGACGAGGATGGGCAAGAACGAAGAGGAATAGGAGGAGGAAAAGAGGTGGGGGAAGAGGAAGAGAGGAAGAGGATGGGCAAGAACGAAGAGGAATAGGAGGAGGAAAAAGAGGTGGGGGAAGAGGAAGAGAGGACGAGGATGGGCAAGGACGAAGAGGAATAGGAGGAGGAAAAAGAGGGCAAGTGAAGAGAAAGAGAGGACGAGGATGGGCAAGAACGAAGAGGAATAGGAGGAGGAAAAGAAGTGGGGAAGAGAAAGAGAGGACGAGGATGGGCAAGAACGAAGAGGAATAGGAGGAGGAAAAAGAGGGCAAGTGAAGAGAAAGAGAGGACGAGGATGGGCAAGAACGAAGAGGAATAGGAGGAGGAAAAAGAGGTGGGGGAAGAGAAAGAGAGGAAGAGGATGGGCAAGAACGAAGGAATAGGAGGAGAAAAAGAGGTTGGGGAAAGAGAAGAGAGGAGAGGATGGGCAAGAACGAAGAGGAATAGGAAGAGGAAAAGAGGTGGGGGGAAGAGGAAGAGTGGGAGAGGATGGGCAAGAACGAAGGGGAATAGGAGGAGAAAAAGAGGGCAAGTGAAGAGAAAGAGACGGACGCAGGATGGGCAAGAACGAAGAGAATAGAGGAGGAGGCAAAAAGGTGGGGAAGAGGAAGAGAGGAAGAGGATGCCAAGAACAGAGGAATAGGAGGAGAAAAAGAGGTGGGCGGAAGAGAAAGAGAGGAAAGAGGGATGGGCAAGGACGAAGAGGAATGGAGGAGGAAAAAGAGGTGAGGGAAGAGAAGAGAGGAAGAGGAGAAGAATGAAAGAGTTAGGGAGAAAGGCGAGAGTGAGAAGGAGAAAGAGAAACAGAGGTAGGAAAGAAGAGAGAAAGAATAACGAGAGAAGAGGAAGGAGAGAGAGAGAGGAGAGAGAGAGAGAGAGAGAGAGAGAGAGAGAGAGAGAGAGAGAGAGAGAATTATTAGCATTATTAGTATATGATCTAGATGGTAAAAAACCTTTTATATCACTAATCAAGTCAAAGACAAGAGTCTATAATAAAGATAATATAATCAAAAAGTGCTTGTCTGCGGTCAGTACTACATGACTGATAGGACGCTGTTTTGGTGCAAGTAAGTCATCGGTAATAATAATGTAACTATGCTGATAGCATGACTGTTCATTTGATTGAGAAATAGGGGTATTGCATTTTATATTTCTTCATGGGAAAGTGATAATTTGATCAACCCTGTCACGGCATGATATTCCTAAATGAGGGGTATCCAGTATAATGACAGAAATTTGGTGAAGGGTATTGATAGTTACCATGTTTATATGTAGTGAGTCTATGGAGTGCACCCTGGTTGTCAGTAAAGACAGACAGATGTCAGTGCTGTTCACTAACTTTTTTAATGGCATCGTATATGGCAACTGACTCAGCATCGGTTGTGCTCGCCCAGTTGGAA
>NW_020869993.1:225447-230447 GCF_003789085.1 Penaeus vannamei
GTACACGTATGACTATTGTATAGCCTTCTGTTTTCCTAAATTACACCTTACGAGTACTAGTAATATCACGAATTATATGTTACATACACGCAATATAATATATAGTAGCGTATAGTTATACTTATTATTCATCTATTATGAAGATATCATATATGAATAATCAATATAAATATACACGGTATTATATCACTGATAGTTTAGGTATGTTCACATTCGTATTGTGGTGGTATGTTGGTATTTTTTATAAATACGTATATGTATTAATAAATATATGTATATCCTTTATCTATCCTATAGCTTTATATGCATATATCTAATTTTATACATACATATATATATAGCTTAGCACTATTATATCCTGTAGATCTCGAATAGAGAAATATTATATATTTATAATTATTAATAATATTATTTAATTACAATTACATGAATAAATTTAAATATAATATGACAATAAAAATTAACACACAGTGTGTGCGAGTATGGTGCTAGATCGGTGTGTTCGTGTGTGTAGCAGTGTCGTGTTAACCAAGTGCATACATAATATAGTCGACTAATTATAATATAAGTAGCAAATTATTATAAAAGGTTAAAGTATTTAACCTATTATGTCATACAAAATATATAGGAAAACAATATTAGGTATAACCCTATCCTATAATAATAAATGATACCAAGGTGTTACGAATATCATGATCAATATAATAAAGAGAGAGAGAGCGAGAAGCAAGAGAGAAGAGAAGAGAAGAGATAAGAGAAGAGAGAGAAGAGAGAGAGAGAGCAGGAGAGAGAGGAGCAGAGGAGAGAGACGTGAGGATAGAGAGAGAGAGAAGAAGAGAGCAGAGAGACTCGTTATATATATAATATGGCTCTAATATATATACTATATACTCACCGAAAGTATATACTACGATTACTAAAAACCATATTAATATATAATAATAACTAGAAGATATACTAATATCTTCACAATTGTATACATAACATAAATATTACTATATCAAAAATATATATAATATAAAATATATATATATATAAATATAATATAATATAAAACTGTAAAGAGAAGGAAGGAGAAAAAAAGAGAGAATTATCATAGTGTAGTGATATATTTTATAGCTAAATCGCGATCAGTTTCGGTGAGCCGGCCGCCCGTTGTTCGTAGGGTTTCGTAAACCCTGTGCTAGGGGTACATTATATTGACTAGTATTCCTTGGTAGCAAGGACTTACTATTATAATTTAGAGCTAGTCCAGACTTTGTGAGAGTGTGTGTGATGTTGTGTATTTAAATTATGTATATATGTTATAAAGTGTATATGTAAAGTTAATATAATAATAATATAAATATTGTCCTATGCACTAAACGTAGTTAAAAGTTATGTAGTGAGAGTGGTGCAGACATGGAAAATATCCAAGCAGCAGGATAGAATGAATAAGGAGAGGCAATATTTGATATCCTATATGTAGAAATCGGGTACAGAGTACACACCTTATTATATTTGAGAATGAAGGAAGCATGGATGACCCGGACTTAGCCATAATAGGTAAAGTAGATATATGAGCTAGGACGTAAGACCGGAAGGCAGGAAAGATAAAATGAAAAAAAGCATATATAATGAGGATGTAAAGGTAACATAGCGAGGAAAGAAGATGATAAGAAGCAATTGGAAACAAACGGACGGTAGCACATGGAAATATATATAGTAGATAGTAATATTAGAGTAAATGTAGTATAAACGGACACTTAGCGAGGAAGAATTAAGAGACGGTAAGCATATCAATAGGTAATACGAATGGAACGGATAACAGTATAATTTATATACAGCAATCATACACAGTCATGTCGCATCGTCACTCGCACCTTCTATCTAGCGCGGACTTCTATGACAAATCGCAGAATGCAGCTCTACTCGGACATCATCGGACCGTGCTCCACTCGTGGCATACGTCTCTACAGTAGCAATCGCGTCACTGACTCGGTACTCTCGCGCGAGAAGTCTATGAAGCAGCATTATGTATATAGTGAGACAGTAATAATCGGATAATCAGGCTAAATATATAGGAAGAATATATAAGTAAGCATTATATATGTATAGATATAATAACTGATAAAGAATATACTTAATAGACAGGGAATGAAATGAAGAAGTATAAGCATTATTTATATAGGTATAACGTTAATAGAGAACCGTAGGGCACAAGGAAAGAAGAGCAATGTGAATTATGACGGAACCATAAACGATAATATATGCATATGTTATTGTATAGGAGGAACGAAGAAGAAGTAAAGAGAGGCATGGAACATTAACGTAGTAACTGGGCATAAAGAGAGCGGAGAGGAAGCAAAGATGAGTACATTAGGATTGATCAGGACTGTAGGGATAAGAAGAGAAGAGAGCATGGACGAATGGACGTGCACCATTACCATAGGAGAGAAGCATAGGTAATGATCGGTAACTGCGGGAAATAAAGAGAAGAGAAGCAGGATCAACAGTGAAACGGTCACAGAGAAGAAGAAGTCAATGTAAGGAATGACGGACTGCGGGAAGAAGGAGCAATAGTAGCAGTTTATGAGAGATATAACCGGATAGTACACTAGGAATGAAATGAGTAAAAGTCAACATACATGACATGGAATGAAATACGGAGACTGAGACGGAGGAAGAAATAGAGAAGAGCTATGGAACAATACGGTACGAGTACACAAGGAAGAAAACAAATAGGAAATGACGGACTGAGCGGAATAGAATGAAGAAGAGCATTGAGACAATTGGACGACAGTATTATACGTGAGTAGGATGGTATGCGCGTTATATAGATGAGGAGCATATTGGATGCTATTATATAGTATATATAGTAACTACAGGGTAGCAATGATATATTATTCTACTATATATTAATATAATATAATATATATATATATATATATATATATATAGTATTTATTTTATATGTATGTATGTTTATATAGATTGTATTGAGACTAATGCCATCATCGTAAACAAAGTATTGTTATCATCGTCATCCTCATCGTTGTAGCTGTTGTCCTCGTCATCATAATCACCACAACCTCTTTATGGTGACTATGATGACTGTGATGAATGACTGTGATGCCTACCTTCCATTATGAATCCTTGAAGCGATATAAATCATTGCAATTGTTCGTAGTTTAAGAAAAGTCTAATGAACGAGGAGAAGGAATATAATGAAATAAATTTAGGAATAAGAAGAATGAAAAAGATAATCAAAGTGAAAGAAGGAAAATAAAAGAGGGCAAACATAGCATGAAGATGTGTTGTTTGTGATATTAAAAAGGAATTTAATTACAGGGTTTTAATTCCAGATTTTTAGACATTTTTCCACTGAATTTCTGTGATTTATCTTCAAACTTTGAGAAAAATGCAGAAAAATCTTTATCGCTTTGTATGCTTGCTTTTTTCTTTCTCCTTCTTTCTTTAGCCGGTTATTGTGTTGTCTCTGCTTGTCCCTCATTATTATTATTATTATTATTATTATTATTATTATTATTATTATTATTATTATTATTATTTATTATATCATTATTATTATATTATTATATTATATTGTTATTTACATTATTATATTATCATATACTTATTTTTATATTATTCATCATTATCAGGTAGTGTGATTGTCTCTCTTTGTTGTCCTCATTTTATATTATTTATTATTATTATCAAATTATTATCATTATTGTTATTATATATTATTATATTATATATTATTATTATTATTATATTATGTTTATTATTATAAATATTATTATATTATTATATTATCATTATATTAATTATTATATTATCAATTATTATCAATTATTTACTTTCAACATTTTTATCTTTATCAGATTGCTATTGTTGTTATCATTTTATTACTATTGCTAACCCTCATTATATTATTATCCTTATTGCTATTATGTTAATTGTTGTTATCATTATTACTATCATATCATTATTATATATTATCATTATATTAACATTATTATTATCATCGTTATTATCATTATCATCAATATTATCATTATCATCATTATCATCATCGCCGTCATTATTAATGTTGTCATTATCATTATAAGTGTTATCATTTTTATTATCATTATCATTATTATCACTGCTATTACTGTAATAACAATCATTGTAATCGTCGCCATTAATAATAATCGTCATAAACTGTATTATCATAACTATTACATTATTATCATTATCATCATTATGGTTACTATCATCTTTGTCATTCATCATTATCATCATTATGAATTACATCATCATTGTCATAATTATCATTATCATTATTACTGTTACTATCATTACATTATCATTATTACTTTTATCATTATCATATCATTATTGTTATTATTATTATCATCATCATCAACATTATTATAATCATCATCGTTTCATGATTACTTTCAATTAATATCATTATGATAAATATTTTCATTATTATCAACACACATCATTGTCTTCATTGCATTCAGAGAGAGAGAGAGAGAGAGAGAGAGAGAGAGAGAGAGAGAGAGAGAGAGAGAGAGAGAGAGAGAGAGAGAGAGAGAGAGAGAGAGAGAGAGAGAGAGAGAGAGAGAGAGAGAGAGAGAGAGAGAGAGAGAGAGAGAGAGAGAGAGAGAGAGAGAGAGAGAGAGAGAGAGAGAGAGAGAGAGAGAGAGAGAGAGAGAGAGAAGAGAGAGAGAGAGAGAGAGAGAGAGAGAGAGAGAGAGAGAGAGAGAGAGAGAGAGAGAGAGAGAGAGAGAGAGAGAGAGAGAGAGAGAGAGAGAGAGAGAGAGAGAGAGAGAGAGAGAGAGAGAGAGAGAGAGAGAGAGAGAGAGAGAGAGAGAGAGAGAGAGAGAGAGAGAGAGAGAGAGAGAGAGAGAGAGAGAGAGAGAGAAAGTGGAAGATAGAAAAAAAATAATATATATAGAGAGAGAGGAAGAGAGAGAGAGAGAGAGAGAGAGAGAGAGAGAGAGAGAGAGAGAGAGAGAGAG
>NW_020869993.1:235447-237947 GCF_003789085.1 Penaeus vannamei
TGGACAACATTCATTATCATAAATTCAGAGCCATAATCACCATTCCTTCCGACAACTTTCTCCAATTTCATACAACGAATCTTTTCAGAATTCAGTTTCCGAAAATCTAAAGCTAGTTGAGTGAATAGAAATCTGCCATTGAAACCAAAGAGCACCGCTTGGCAACCGCTAATCCAAATGAATTCCAGATTTGTGTTGAGAGACACGAAATACGATTTTCGATAGAAAGGGCACTGTGTAAAAATTCGTTTATACTGCATGGCGAGAGAGGAGGAAGGGTAGAACGAGAGAGAAAGAGAGGGGGAAACAGAGAGTGAAACTGAGACAGAAGCAGATAGAGATATATAGATAATAAGAGAGAAAGGAGATAGATAGAGAGAGAGAGAAAGAGAGAGAGAGAGAGAGAGAGAGAGAGAGAGAGAGAGAGAGAGAGAGAGAGAGAGAGAGAGAGAGAGAGAGAGAGAGAGAGAGATGGTATATATATAGAGAGAAAAAATAGAGATAAGGATAGAGATACAGAGAGAGACAAGCAGACAGACAAACGGAAAGACAATTAGATGGGAAGATGGTAAGAATAGAAAGTGAGAGGGAGAGAAAGAAACACAAGGAGAGTGAAAGACAAGCAGACAAAGAGAGACAAACAGACTAACTGGCTGAGGAAATGAGAAAGAAAAGCATACGCACACAAAACGATAAAGATTTTTCTACATCTTTCTCAAAGTCTGAAGATAAATCACAGAAATTCAGCGGAAAAATGTCTAAAAATCTGGAATTAAAAGCCAGCATTTAAATTCCTTTTTTTTACATCACAAACACATATTCATGTTATGTTTGCCATGCATCTTTTATCTTCCATCTTTCACGTGTTATTTTTTCAAACATTTTTATTTTTTTCATTCTCTTTATTCATGAAATTTATTTCATTATCTTTCTTCTCATCTTAATTAGATTTTTTTTTTTTTTAACTACGAACAATTGAAATGATTTTATATCGCTTCAGGATTAATAAAATGTAGGCATAATAGTCATTCATCACAGTCATCATAGTCACCATGAAGAGGGATATGATGATCATGATGACGAGAACAACAGCTACAACGATGAGGATAACGATGATAACAATAATGACTGTGTTTACGATAATAATATTGATATCAATAGTATTTCTGTTACTATTATTAGTTATAATAATGACTAAAATGACAGTGGTAGCAGGAGCAGCAGCAGTGGTAGTAGTAGTAATAGTAGTAGTAATAGTAGTAATAGTAGTAGTAGTAGTAGTAGTTTGCAGTGATAAATAATGGCAGTAGTTGTGTTGTTTAGTAGTAGTGTTGGTAGTATAAGTAGTAGCAGTAATAGAATTTATGGTGATAGTAGATGTGATAGTAGTTATAGTACTAGTGATCATTGTCATTGCTGCTACTACTTCAGCAATTGTCTCATTATCATTATCATTTAGATTTTTATTATCATTATCATAATCATTATTTTCTTTATTATTGGCATTATTATGGCATATTTATAATTGCAACCAACACCTCTCATAAAGAAAGAACCAAAGAAACATAGAAAACGGGATTTCAGGGGTGGACAAAAAAGATCAAAGAGGGATGGGAAAATGAAATGAAAAAGATAAATCGAGGAGCAGATGATATAGATATAAACAGAAAGACAGGTAGAGACAGAGAGAGGAAATATGACGAAANGCTTCCATTTCGATTTTTATCTCTATTTGTCTGTCTTTCTTATTATCGATTTCTTTTTTCCATTCGTATATTGTCAGATTCAGTATTACTCCTCTGTGAGCACACTGAACATGTGGCAACACGCTCAATCGCTGGTCAGTGTTCAAATCGGCATGTTTTTTTTTTCTTCATCTCCCCCATTTTCTTATTATCCATCCTTCACATGTCAGTGACAGGAATGTTGGGGACGTTTGAGGAGGGTGTGTTCACACTTTCTCTCCCTGTCTTATGTCCCCCCCCCCCACTGCCTTACCATATGCCACCACCGCACACCCTTCATCACACCAACCTACTTATGCTCTCCTTCCCTTTCTCTACTACCTTACTGTTCTCCCCCACCCACCTCTCTCAACTACCACAGCATTAATGCCCCATCCCCCTACTACCCAAAGCCTACCTTATGCTCCCCCTCGTCCCCTACCTTATGTTTCGTCCCTCCATCTTCCACTACCCTTTATGCTTCCCCCCTCCCCCCCCTTCTCCACTACTCATGCTCTCCCTCCAATCCCATACTGTCAATCCTCTCACCCTACCCCATAACCTCCCCCTCTCCTGTTAAATCCATATCTCCCTGTCTCCTAATCTATACTCTTCCGTCCTCATCTCCTGGCTTTATAGTCCCCTTCCGCTTCCCTCTTCACCTGTTCCCTGGCTTGCAGCAGCATCAGGAGCGGTACACCTCATCATATGTGTGTTTTGTGTTTGTGTGTGTGAGTGTGAGCTGGAGTGTGAGTGTGTGTGTGTGAGTGTGAGTG
>NW_020869993.1:247947-257149 GCF_003789085.1 Penaeus vannamei
GAGAGAGAGAGGGGGGGGGAGATGAAAGAGGAGAGAGGGGGAAGAGGAAAGAGGAGAGAGAGAGGGGGAGAGGAAAGAGGAGAGAGAGAGAGGAGGGGAGAGGAAAGAGGAGAGAGGAGAAGAAGAGACGAGAGAGAGAGAGAGAGAGAGAGAAAGAAAGAGAGGGAGAAAGGGAAAAAATAGAGGATAGAGAAAGAGAGCGAAAAGGAGATAAGTAGGGGATAGAGAGAGATGGAGCGAGAGAGGGGGAGAGATGCAGTAATTATGATGATTCTAGGAAATAGTGAGTGTAATGATAATGATAATGATGATAATAAAAATCAAGACTGTAATTAGGACAGTAATAATAATGAGAAGAGAGAGAAAAAAAAACAGAAAAGAAGGATGACAACAGTAATCATAATGATAATGATGATATTAAAGATGCGAGGACTAGGATGTAAAACGAGTTGTAAAGTTGTGGTGGGAGGGGGAGGGGGAGGGGAGATGAGGGGGGGGGGTTGGAGGAGGGGAAAGGGGGGAGGGAGATGAGATGAGGGGGTGGGGGGGGGAAGGGGAGGGTGTGCAGGCCTTCTCCCATCAGCTGTCTTTCTTCCCCGAGGACAGGAGGAGGATCTGTTCTCGGAAGATTTTGTCAAGGGGGGCGGTGGCGTCGGCTTCGGCGGGATCTCGCTCGCTGGAGGTGCCCTTTTTCTTCTTCTTTCTTTTTTCTTTTTTTCTTTCTTTCTTTCTTTCTTTTTCTTTTTTCTTCTTTCTCTTTCTTTCTCTTTCTTTCTTTCTTTCTTTTCTTTCTTTTCTTTCTTTCTCTTCTCTCTCTCTTTCTCTCTCTCTTCTTTCTCTCTCTCTCTTTCTCTTTCTCTCTCTCTCTCTCTCTCTCTCTCTCTCTCTCTCTCTCTCTCTCTCTCTCTCTCTCTCTCTCTCTCTCTCTCTCTCTCTCTCTCCTCTCTATTCTATCTATCTCGCTCTCTCCCCTTTCTCTGCCACTTCCTATGTAAACAAAACACCTTCCTCCCACCAGCCCCCCTCCATCCCCCCCCCTTTCAACAAGACCTCTCCCCTTAATCCCCCTCTTTCTCTTCCAACAACCTCTACCCCTCCATCCCTTCCATACACCACCCCTCCTCCCTCCCCTCCCCTCCGTTCCCCCCCCCTCCCCTCCTCCCCCCCCCTCCCCCGTCCCCCCCCCCTCCCCTCCCTCCGTCTCCCCCCATCCACTCCCCCCTCCCCTCCCTCTCCCTCCCTCTCCCCCATCCCCCACCCCTCCACCCTCCCGCGCGATCTATGCTATAACGCCCATATCTAATGTCCGGTGAAAGATATCGCTCCATTTGCTAATCAGGGTGACTCCTCCCCCTCTCCCCCTCCTCCTCCCCCTCCCCACCTCCCCCTTCTTTCTTTCCCTTCACTCTCTTCGCGATCGGAGGGGAGGAGGAGGAGGAGGAGGAGGAGGAGGGGGAGGGGGAGGGGAGGGGGGAGGAGGAGGGGGAGGGGGGATGATGGAGTTGGAATTGGATGGCGATGGAATAAAAGGAGGAAGGAAGGAAGGAGAGGAGGGAAGGAGGGAGAACGATAAAAGCGGTAGGGAGAGAAAGTAAGGAAGAGGGAGGAAGAGAAGCTGGAGAGGGGGGAGGGAGCCGAGGGAGGGAGAAAGGAGAAGGGTCAAGAACAGGGTGGAGAAAGGGAGAAAAAAAGGTGAGCGAAAGAGAGGATATTGGAGAAAGAAAGCGAAAAGGGGATTGATGCCATTGGAAGGAGAGGAAGAAGTAGCAGGACAAAATACGAAAAAGCGAAGAAAGGGCAAAAGAGGGAGGGAAAGGATGATCGTGAAAGAAAGGCGAAGGGAGAAAGAAAGGGTGTGAGTAGACAGGATGGGGGGGGGGGAGAGAGGAAGGAAAGAGAAAATAAGGAGAGAGAGTAGGCAGAGAGAAGAAGGAGAGAGTGGAGGATTGAGAAGAAAGAGAGAGACCGAGAGAGAGAGACCGAGACCGAGACCGAGACCGAGACCCCCCCCCCTCATCCCCCCTCCCCCTCCCTGGCCGCGCGTGTGTGGCCTTTGACGAGCGGGCCTTTAACATTTTTATTACATAATCGGCGTTGTTATACGGGTCTTCCAGGTACAGAAGGAGAAAAAAAAAAGGGGGGGGGGGAAGAGGAGAAAGAGAGACGGAGAGGGAGATAAATAATAATGGCGAAGACAGACCCCGCAATCCATTGCCTCTCTTAAAACTCTCTTGACATATTTTTGACCAGTGACCCCCCCCACCCCCACCCCACCCTATCCCCCTCTCTTTCTTCTATGCTTAGGTCTTCCTCCTCTTGGTCCTCCTACTCTTCTTCTCCCTCCTACTTTATCCTCCTCCTCCTTGTTATTCCTTCCATCTTCTTATTCTTTTATTTTTTCTCCTTCTAATCTTACCTTTATCTCTTTCTTCGCCCCCTTCCCGCCTCATCTCTCACCTTTCCCCTCACCTCCTCCCTCTCCTTCCCCTAACCTTCCTCTCCTTCTCCTCACCTCTTCTCCTCTCCTCTGCTCTCCTCCCCCTCACCTTCTTCTCATCCTCTCCTCCCCTCCTCCATCTCCTTCCCCTCACCTCCTTCCTCTCTTTCCCCCTCACTGTCTCCTCTCCTCTCCCCCTCTCCTTCCTCTTCCTCTCATCTCTTCTCCTCATCTTCCATCTCCTTCCCTCACTCCTCCTCCTTCTCCTCCTCACCCTTCTTTCTCCTTCTCCTTTCCCTCACCTCCTTCCTTTCTCCTTCTCCTTTCCCTCACCTCCTTCCTTCTCCTTCTCCCTTCCCCCCTCCTTCCTTTCTCCTTCCCCTCACCTTCCTTCTTCCCCTCACCTCATTCCTCCTCCTTCCCCTCACCTCCTCCTCTCTCCATCCCCTTTGCAATTTTTTCCTTTCCATTCCCTTACCCTTTCCCCTACTACCCAAAACCCTTTTAGGCTACCCATTCCTTATCCATACCTCCTCCCTCCCTCCCTCCCTCCCTCCCTCCCTCCCTCTTCCTCTATAAATCCACCAAGATTTGCATGTCCCAAAAGAATACTCGGATGGAGGGGGTGAGGGAGGAAGAGGGAGGGCGACAGGGAGGGGGGGGCGCATATGGTCCTAGGTCGTTTTTTAAGATTTTCCCCATTTTTTTCGCGTCGCGATTTTGGTCCTTGTGGTGACCGGTCGTTAGGTTCGGTTTTGGATGTGTGTGGTGGTTGGGGATGGGGGGGGGACAGGAAGGGGGTGAGGGAATCCGTGGTGCGGGGATAGAATTGGCGTGAAGCAGGATTGATGGATGTCGAAGGTGGCTTAAGAGAGAGAGTTTCTCTTTAAGATCTCTTTCTCTCTCTGTATCTTATCTATCTATCTATATCTCTATACAGAGAGAGAGAGAGAGAGAGATACACACACACACACACACACACACACACACACACACACACACACACACACACACACACACACACACACACACACACACACACACACACGTATATGTATGTATGTAAAAAAAAATAGCTTCCATGAGCAAGTACAACAAGAACAAAAACCAAACTATTTTTGCCAGCTGATCGTTAGTCAGTGATCAAGAGCTGTTGTCATTTTCGTGGTAAGAGACAATGCTGTTATCACCATCGTCATAATTATTGCTATCGTCATTGTCATGATTATCATTATCATTATCTTCGTCTTCAACGTCATTCTTATTGCCATCATTATCATTATCATTTTTTGTCATTATTATTCATGTTATTTTTGATATTGCTATTAGCAGTAGTAGTAATAGTATTTGATATTAGAATCGGATAACATGATTGCTTCCGGAAATCTGTTGGAAGTGGTGTGTGTTGTGTGTGTGTGTGTGTGTGTGTGTGTGTGTGTGTGTGTGTGTGTGTGTGTGTGCGTGCGTGCGTGCGCGCGCGCGCGTCGCAACCTGTTTGAATATCGATTAGAAAAGACCGTTTCGGAAATGCCAAAAAGGTGGATAAATAAACAAATGAGAAGACGAAAAAACATGCTTAAACAAAGATCTTAACAGCGATAATAAGTAGACATTCATACAACAGCAGGTAAACATTTTCCTAATAGCCCCCGTGTAATAGTTCCTGTGTCTGTTAACTTGTCTCGCTGCTAGAACTAGCCCATTTACAACTTGCCATGTTATAACTAGGTACTGTTAGAACTATTCCATCTAATAACGCTGTTGCTAGCCCCTGTGACAACTCGCCATGCTGTTGCTAGCCCATTTTACATTGTCTTGTTACAAATAGCGGCTGTTACAACCAGCCATTGTTGTAAGCCCGGACTCCCTTGCTAGAAAAAAAAATGTATGAAGAGATAAAGTTTGCTGCAGACTTTTTCACTAGTTGTGCCAGTTTTTTTTTTTTTTTTTTTTTTTTTTTTAATCCGAGTCAAATCGAGTCAAATCCGAGAAAAGAGTGTAAAGGGGGGGGGGTAGAGATAAAGAGTTGGAAATGAAACCGTCTGAGGAGGGGAGACGAGAGAGGGGGGAAAAGAGGGAGGGAGGAGAGAGGAGTTGTATCGTGTGGAAGGAGGGAGGAGGGAGAGAGGCTAAAATGAGAATGAGGAGAATAGGGAGTAGAAGTGGAAAGAACAGGGGAGACAGAAAGGAAGAGAGAAAGAGAGGCGAGTAGAGGAAGGGGAAGGGGGAGGGGAGTGGTAAGGACAAGAACGAGGGGTCAAGAAGGGTCAAAGAGGTAAGGGGGGGGTGGAGGAGAGGAATCTGCGGGACATCATCAGACACAAAACCAGACATTCAATTATCATAGAAAATGAAGAAATATTCCCGTAAAAGGTTGGGAGAGAGAGAGAGGAGAGGAGGGTGGGTAGGGGAAGGAGGGGGTGGAGTAAGGAGGACGGAATGAGGGGAGGGGAGAGAGGGGCAGGTGAGGTGGGAGACAGGGGCGGGGTTGAGGTGGGGTAGGAGGAGGGGAACGGTGGGGGGGAGGATAGGGTTGGGGAGAGAAGGGAGAGGGACTATTTTAGAGGATAATTGGCTCATTTGGAACGGCCAGATTGCCTGTGTTCACTCCCGGGTTGTTGCCTGCTTGTTGTGTGTTCGGTGGCGTGGCTGCGGTTCTGGGGGGGGGGGGGGGTAGATGTTCGTGTCCTTATGTTTTTTTTTTTCGGTCTATGATATAATTTGTGTCAGTTGTAGAAATTGCAATAGCAGTAGTAATAGTTATTATGATTGGTGTTATAGTTATCATCATTATCGTTATCGTTATAATTATCATTATTGTTGTTATCATCACCATCATCATTACCATCACTATCATTACCATCACCATCAATCATCATCACCACCACCACCATCATAGCATCATCATCATCATCATCGTTATCGTTATCATTAGTGTTATTATAATTATCATTATTATTATCATTAATGTTATCATCATCTCAATTTGTTTTGCTATTACTGCACTTACTGACACAATTACGGATCGATTACTCTCGCCAAAAGAAGTAATTGCCTAAGTAGGTCCTGGTAATTCGCACCCGGGGATAAACAAACAAACAAACAAACAAACACGAGAGAGTTGCAGCTGTAAAAAGGGCCGGGGATGACAGATGTTTGTGCTTTAGGTGTCAATTTGTTTGTTTTGGTTTGTTGCCGTTATTTGTGTCGTCATTGCTGCGGTTGTTGTTGTTGTTGCTGCTTTTTGTTGTTGTCTTGTTTGATATGCCATGTGCTATTATTATTGTGTTTTTTTGTTGTTTTTGTTTTTGATTGACGTTGTCATAATTGTTATTGTTGCTATCATTAATATTGTTGTTGTTGATATAACCATCATCATCACCACCGGCAACACCACCACAATCATCACCACCACAGTCATCATCAACACCACCACACATCATCACCACCACAGTCATCATCATCACACCACACCACCACAGTCATCATCATCACCACCACAGTCACATCACCACCACACATCAGTCATCATCACCACCCACCACCACCACAGTCATCACCACCACCACCACCAATTAAAAGTAAAATGAGCATGAAAAAAATAACGGACGGATAACAACCCCACCATAAACCCCCTACCGTCCAACCCCCTCATCTTCCCCTCAATTCGTTGTTGTTTTTTACTCTTTTTTTTTTATTTTTTTCTCTCCCATCCCGCCCTCATCCCGCCCATCATCCCGCCCGCCCCGCCGCCCACAACACCTGCGTAGCCGTTTGAGGATGTGGAGGAGGGGATGGAAGAATTGGGTTAAGGGGACAGAGGGGAAAGGAGATGGGGAAGAGGGGGGGGTGGGGTGGAATTTATGGGTTAAAAGGGGCGGGCGGGGGCGGGGAAGGCTAGGAGTTGGGAAGGAGGAGGGAGGGGAGGTTGAGGTTATGGGGAAAGGTGGGAAAGGGTTGGGATGAGGGGGGTTAATGGGTGAGGAATGAAGGGTGAATGAGGGGTTAAAGGGGCAAGGGCGAAGAGAGGTTGGACTTAAGGGTTAAAGGAGAGGGGGGAAGCAGTTAAGGGTGAGTGGAGTTGAAAATTAGGGTTAAGGTATAGAGAATAAGAGGGATAATTAAATAGGGAGTTAAATGGGGTGGAGACTGTCTTTTTTTTAGCTTCAAGGAAGAGGGTAATTAAATATAGTTAAGGGAGGGAAGAGGGAATGGGTTGGAATCTAGGGGGTAAAAAGGGAGGGAGAGGAAAGTGTGTGAATTCAAGTGTTAAAGAGGGAGGGAAAGACTGGGGTTGTTAGAATTAAGGGTTGAGGAGGAGAGGAAGAGAAGAAGAAGAAGAGAAGAAGAAGACAGAAGAAGAAGAAGAGAGAAGAAGAGAAGAAGAAGAAGAAGAAGAAGGAGAGAGAAGAAGAAGAAGAAGAAAGAAGAAGAAGGTTTGAATTTAAAGGTTAAGGGGAAGGGAAAAGTAACGGGGCGGGGGTAAGGAATTAAGGAGCGGAGTGTTGTGGGTTCTCGAGTTGCACCACGGACCCTTTTCGATTGCAAGCAGTTGATGTAGTTGATGAGGAGGGGGAGGAGGGGGGCATAGGGTTGGGGGAGGGGTGTAATAGGGGGGTCGTTGGTGTTTGTTGTGTTGGTTTCTTTGCATTTTTTAACTCTCTCTCTCTCTACTCTCTCTCTCTCTCTCTCTCTCCTCTCTCTCTCTCTCTCTCTCTCTCTCCTTCTCTCATCTCTCTCTCTCTCTCTCTCTCTCTCCCTCTCCCTCTCCCTCTTCTCCCTCTCTCTCCCTCCCTCTTCTCCCCTTCCCCCTTCCCCCCATCTTCTTTCCTTCCTTCTTTTTCTCCTCTGTTTTATCTATTCGTCTTGTGTGGAGCTTAACGAGAGGGAAAGGATGAAGAAGAGAAGAGAAGAGAGGAGAGTAGACGATACGCAGAAGGGAAGAGAGAAAAGATAAAAAAAGCACGGGTAAATGAGGCATAGGGTGGGAGGCATAATGAGGACAGGTTGGAGGGAGGTTACGGAAGATGGATAAAAAGGTGTGATAAAGGGGTGTGGAGAGAAATGAAAGGATTAGTAAAGGAGTAGAGAAAGGAAAATGATAAAGGGGGTGGAGAAGAAATGAAAGGAAAAGATGTAATAAAGGGGGGGTTAGAAAGAATGAGAAAAGGTGGGATAAAGGGGGAAGTGGAGAAGGAAGGAAAAAAAAAGAAAACATGTGATAAAAGGGGATAGAAAAAGGACGAAAGGATTAGAACGGATGTAATTAAGGGGGAGTATAGAATGAAGGAAATATCTGTAAACGATGTAATAAAGATAGCGAGGAAAGAAGGAAAGAACAAAAGAGATGTGATAGAGTGAAAGAAGGGAAGGATCGGAAAAGAAGTGATAAAAATGGGAGTTGACAAAGAACGGAAGAATCGGACAGGATGTGATAAAAATGGCAATAGAGAAAGAAGGGATGAATCGGAGAATTTATGATAAAGAAAAACGAGAAAGAAGAAATAACAAGATGACTTGAATGAAGTGAGGGAGGCGAAGTGATGCAAGCGAGTTAATGAGTGGAATGAGTGAGCGGAGGCGGTGGAATGAGCGAGTTGATGAGTGGATGAGTGAGGGAGAGAGTGGATGAGCGAAGTGATGAGGGATGAGTGAGGAGAGAGTGAATGAGCGAGTTATGAGTGTGGATGAAAGTGAGGAGCGAGTGGCAATGAGCGAGTTAAATGAGTGAGGAGCGAACGTGAAATAGAAAGTGATGGTAAAGCGAGTGTTTATGGTTGATGTTTAATGAGGATGGTAATGTCGTGAGAGAACGAGTGGATGAGTGAAGGAGCGAGTGGATGAGTGCTTAAGCCAGTGACCGAATGGGTGAGCGAGCCAATGAGCGAACGGAGGCGCGAACGAGCGAGCAGACGAGCGAGCGAACGGAAGCGTGACTCAAGGGAATGGCAGAGAAGTCGCCGATTCCTACGACTCCTTTCCTTCCGCGCTGAGTCACGTTGAGTCATCGATGCCGGTCGGTCAGTCAGTCAGTCATCGTCTTTTCTGGAGGCGGAAAGTGCTCACCGTTTTCTTTTTCATTTGATCAATTGCTTTTCCCTTTCCTCTCCTCTCTCCCCTCTCCCGCTATTTCGCATTTCCTCCCTCTCATCTGCTCTCTCTCTCTCTCTCGTCGCTCCTCTCCGCTCTCGCTCCACTCTCGCTCTCTCTTCGCTCTCTCTCCTCTACTCTCTCTCTCTCTACTCATCCTCTATCCTCTCTCTCTCAGTCTCGTCTAGTCTCTCGTGCGTCGTGTGCTCTCTCTCTCTCTCTTACTCTTGTACTCTTCTCTTTCTCTTTCCCTCTTCCCCCTATTCCTACTCTTTCTTCTTCCCTTCACCTCCCCACCCCCCCCTACTCTCATCTCTATCTCATCTCTCTCATCTCTCATCTCAATCATCTCATTCTCTTCTCAATCTCTACATCTTGCCAAATCTCTCCTCTCTCTCATACTCTCATCTCTCTCTACTCTCATTCTACACCTAAAACCCACCACTCTACATCTTTCTCCATCCAACCAACCCAAAACCCCTCTACCGGTCGTCTACTCCTTTCCTACACCCCTCTCTCTCTACATATCCCCTCACCCCCCCTCGCTCTCCCTTCTACCGTCTCCCCCTCTCCCTTCCCTCTTCTCCCAAGAAAACAATATTTCCTTCTTTATTCTCCTATTATGCCTTCCCCCCTCTCCTTCTCTCTCTCTTCCCTCCCCTCCATCCAATACCG
>NW_020869993.1:259410-289410 GCF_003789085.1 Penaeus vannamei
TTTTTTTTTTTTTTTTTTTTTTTTTTTTTTTTTTTTTTTTGCTTGTCCTGCGACGATAATTAAAAGAGAGGGGGGGTAGGAGGAGGGGAGGAGGGGGAGGAGGGAGGAGGGGGGGGGGAAATAATTACACAGATTTGCTTTAATGGGGACATAGTGACCGCCGCGCAGATTGGGAGCTGGCGGGTAGTTAGTTGGTTTGTTTGGTTTTTTTGTTTTCCATTACTGCTGTTTGTTATCAGTATCATTATCTTCATGGGCTTTTCGGAACCGTCATTACTATCATCATCTCGGCCTCATCATCACATCATCAATCATCATCATCACATGATCAATCATCATCATTATCATCACCACCACCACCATCATCATCATTTGCCATCAATCTGATCACCACCACAGCATCTCATATCATCATCACCACATCAGCATTCACCGCATCATCATCACATAATCATCACCATCATCCATCATGATCAATACCATAATCACATCATCACCACCACCATCATCATGTCACAATCACCTTATATCACCATCATCACTAAACGGACATGTGTAACTGGTCAGTGTTGGGGGGGGGGGAGCGCTTAGGGGAGGGGCCAAGGGGTGGAGTACGGGGGTTTGTTGTTACTTATTCTCTTCTTTTCTGCTGACCCTTTTTAATTTTGTCCTATCTTTACTCTGTCTTTACTCCTTTTTTTTCTTTCTTATCTCTCTTCCTCTCCTTTTTCTTCTATTTTTTTTCTATCTCGATATATCAAACTCATGTTTATCTATCTATCTACCTACCTCTATCTTAATGTGATATGTTCATTTGTTCTCTCTCTCATATCTATTTTGTCCTCTTTTGTCTCACCTCCTTTCTCTCCTCTTCCTCTTTTCTATCTTTCTTCTTTCCCTTCTCTCCCTCTCTTCTCTTCCTCTTCCTCTTCTCTCTTCTCTCTCCTCTTTGCTCTCTCTTCTCTCTCCTCTTTGCTCTCTCTTCTCTCTCCTCTTTGCTCTCTCTTCTCTCTCTCCTCTTTGCCTCTCTCTCTCTCTTCTCTCTTTGCTCTCTCTTCTCTCTCCTCTTTGCTCTCCCTTCTCTCTCCTCTTGCTCTCTCTTCCTCCTCTTTGCTCTCTCTTCTTCCCTCCTCTTTGCTCTCTCTTCTCGCCTCCTCCTCTCTCTTCTCTCTCCTCTTTGCTCTCTCTTTCTCCCTCCTCTTTGCTCTCTCTTCTCCTTCTTGTTTCTCTTCTCTTTCTCTTCTTTTCTCTCCCCTCCCCATTCGCTACTCTTCTCTCTCTTTTCCTATTCTCTGCTCTCTCCCTTTTCCTTTTCGATCTTATCTCTCTCCCCTTTCCTCTCCTTTTCCTATCTCTCCTCTCTCCTCTTTGCTCTTCTCCCACAGCCTACCCGCAGGCCAGTCATTACCTGTCCCGTTTGATGTGTTTGTTTGAAGGCAAATCCCTCCTTCCCTCCCCCCTCCCCCTCCTCCCTCCTCCTCCCCCCCTGTCACCTTCCTCCCCCCCCACCCGCCCCTCCCCCCAGTCTCTCTTCCTTCCCTCCCCCCCCACCCGTCCTCTTCCCTCTCCTACCTCCATCTTCCTTCCCGGGTGACACCCTCCTCCCCTCCCTCCATACCTGTCTTCAATTAATTCCTGGGAACGGTTTTTTTGTTCTGGGCCTTTTCTGTTTCTTTTCCCTTTTTTTATTTCTTTTTCTCGTTTCTTTCATTCCTTTATCATTTACTTATCTTGTTTTTTTTTTATTTATTTTCGCTAGCTAACTACATGTCTCTCTTTTCTCACTCTATTTATCTTTTATTTATCTGTATCTTCCTCTACTCCCTCTCACTTCCTTCTTACCCCTCCATCCCTCTCCCTCTTCCTCCATCCCCCATTCACATTCTCTTTTCTTTCCTCCTTCTTCCCCTTTTTTTCTTCCCTACTCCCTTCTGCTTTCCTCCATCCATCGCTCTTTCCCTCACCTCCTCTCTTTCTCTCCTTCCTCCGGTCATCAATTCTTCCCCTCCATCCTCTTTCTCGCTTTCCCATTATGCAGTACTTCAATTCTCTCCACTTCTCCTTCTCCTACCTTCCTTCCTTCCTTCCTTCCCATAGCTTCCTTCTCCCCCCCCCCCCTCTCTCTCTCTCTCTCTCTCTCTCTCTCTCTCTCTCTCTCTCTCTCTCTCTCTCTCTTCTCTCTTCTCTCTCTCTCTCTCTCCCTCCCCCTCCTCCCTCCTCCCTCCCTCCTCCCTCCCTCCCTCCCTCCTCTCCCTATCCCTTCCCTTCTGCCCTCCTTTCCACACAGCTTCCCTCCCCTGCTCCCTCTGTTTCTCCAATCCCACCAACCCTTCCTCCCTCTCCCTCTCCTTTCACTCCTCCTTCTCCTCTCCTCCTCCCTTCCTTTCACTCCCTCCCTTCCTCCCTCTTCCTCCCCCTTCCTCCCCTCCCCCCGTGCGTGACTTGGCGGCGCAGGGAGCCTCGCCCGGATTCAATCGGAGTAATGTCACGATTCGAGCGCCGCAAAGAAAACGGTTAAAGAGAGCAGGGGGGGGGGGAGGAGGGAGGAAGGAGGAGGGAGGATGGAAGAGGGTGGAGGGGTGGAGGGTGGAGGGATGATGGAGAGAGGAGAGGGAGAGGAGAAGAAGGGAGGAGAGAAGAGGAGAGGGGAGATGGAGAGAGGGGGGAGTGGAGGGTTGGGAGGGAGGGGGAGAGAGGATGGGGAGGAGGAGACGAAGGGAGATGGAAGAGAGAGGGAAGGGGAAATACATGAGGGAGAGGAGGGGAGTGAGGAGGAGGGAGGAAGAAGATGGAGGAGAGAGGGGAGGGGGTGGAGGGAAGAGGGAGATGGTGGAGAGGAGGGGAGTGGGAGGGTGACAGGGGAGAGAGAGGAGAGGTGGAAAATGGTGGACGGAGGTGGGTTAGAAAGGAGAAGAGAGTGGAGACAAAAAGGGAGAGGAAGAGGACAATGGTGGGGAGAGGAGGGAGAGAAGGAAGATGGAAAAAGGGAAAGACGTAGAGGAGATATGGGGGAGAGAGAGAGAGAGAGAGAGAGAGAGAGAGAGAGAGAGAGGAAGAGAGAAGAGAGAGAGAGAGAGAGAGAAGAGAGAGAGAGAGAGAGAGAAAGAATTTTTATTTTGCCTTTTATGAAGCTGTAGGGGGGAGGGAGGGGTATGGGGAGAGCGTTGCGTGCCCGCCATGGCCATTGGGTCATTATTATTATACGGAAAAGAAATCCTCTTTTGGTCTTTTTTCCCCCCATTTTTTTTTCTATTCCATTTCTTTTGTATTTTAGATGGCGATTGATTTAACAATTATGGTGTTATCTCCGAGCCCATTTTGCAGTACTAGCAGGGCCCGCGTTTCTCGATGGAAGGCTTTTCCTGGCTTCTCTTCCTTCCTTCCTCCTCGCTCAGCCTCTCTGTCTGTCTGTCTGTCTGTCTGTCTTTTCTCTTTCTTTCTTTCTTTCTCTCTTCTTTCTTCTTTCTCTTTTTTTTTTCTTTTCTCTTTCTTTCTTTCTTTCTTTCTTTTTCTTTCTTTCTTTCTTTCTCTCTTTCTTTCTTTCTCTTTCTTTCTTTCTCTCTTTCTTTTCTCTCTCTCTCTCTTCTCTCTCTCTCTTCTCTTTTCTCTCTCTCTCTCTCTCTCTCTTTCTCTCTCTCTCTCTCTCTCTCTCTGTCTGTCTGTCTGTCTGTGTTTTTCCATGTCTGTTAGAGAGAGGTTTTCATCATTATTGTTGATTGTTGTTATTGTTATAGTTATTGTTATAGTTGTTATTGTAATTGCTATCGCTAGTATTATCACCATCTTGTCATCATCAACCACATCATCATGAGCATCATACATCAAATATTGGCAATATTTCAAAGCGTTTTATTTAAAAGAAAATTCTCCTTCCCTACGTTTCGTTCTCCCCTTGCCCCCCCCCCCCTCGCCTCCCTCTTCCTTTCCCTGGATTCTCCGTTCCTCCTCTCATGCTATCCTCCCCCCCACCCTCCCCACTAGTTATTCCATCTTCTCCATATTTCTCCTCCCATTTCTCCCCCCCCCCCCCTTGGATCGCAATCCCTTCCTCCTTCCTTCCTTCCTCTCCTGATTTCTTCCATCACTCCCCCCCCCCATTGGATCTTCCATCCCATCTCTTTCTCTCTCTCCCCCCCCCCCCCGCTGTATCTCCATCCCTGCCTCCCTTCCATCCCTCTCCCTGGATCCTCCATCCTGCCTCCCTTCCATCCCTCCTCCCCTGGATCCTCATCGCCTCCCCACTCCCCCCCCACCCCCCTTCTAATCCCTGGTTGAACCTTGGCTCCTCCCCGCGTCCCTCGGCCATACCCATCCTAGACTCTTCCCCCGAGCCGGACCTCCTCCCCCCTACCCACCCTCCTCCTCCCTCCTAGCCGCCCTCCCCCCCCGCCCCTCCGCCTCCGCCTCCTCCTCCCTCCTAGCGCCCTCCTTCCCCTAACCCACCCTAACCTCTTCCTAACCTCCTCCCTCCTAACCCCCCCTCCTGCCCTCCTTCCCCTAACCCTCCCCCTCCCCCTAAACCCCCCCCTAACCCTACCTCCACCCCTCCTACCCCGACCCACCCTCCTAACCGCCCCTTCCCCTAACCCTCCTCCTCCTCCCCCTCCCGCCCTCCTTCCCCTAACCCTCCTCCCTCCTCCTACCCGACCTCCACCCTCCTCCCTCACCGGCCCTCCCTCCCCTAACCCGCCTCCTCCCTCCTAGCCGCCCTCTTCCCCTAACCCTCCCTCCTCCCCCTACCCAACCTCCACCTCCTCCCCTAACCGCCCTCCTAACCCGACCTCCACCCTCCCTAGCCGCCCTCCTTCCCTTCCCCCTCCTTCCCCTAACCTCCCTCCTCCTCCCTCCTACCCGACCTCCACCCTCCTCCCCTAACCGGCTCCCCCCGTCTGCCTCCCAGCGCCTGTTACATAACCGAGGACGTAAGAGTGACGCAACCAGTGCCGGAAGCGGTGCGTGGCTGTCAGGGGAGGCTGGTAGGCCTACCCGCCCCGATAACTAGACTCGCGCTCATCCCCCCCCACCCCTCCCCCTCTTCTCTTCTCCCTCAGCCTCCCCCTTTGATCCCATCTCTCTCGTTCTCTCTCTCGTTCTCGTCTCTCTCTCTTGTCTCTCTCTTTCTCTCTCTCTCTCTCTCTCGTTCTCTCGTTCTCTTCGTTCTCTTCTCTCTCTCTCTCTCTCTCTTTCTCTCTCTCTCTCTCTCTCTCTCTCTCTCTCTCTCTCTCTCTCTCTCTCTCTCTCTCTCTCTCTCTCTCTCTCTCTCTTCTCTCTCTTTCTTCTCTCTCTCTCTCTCTCTCTCTCTCTCTCTTTGTCTTCTCTTTCTCTTTCTTTCTTTCTTTCTCTCTTTCATCCTTCAAGCTTCTATGCTTCACTCTTCTTTCTTTTCTTTTCTTCCCTATCTTTCGCCTCTTATTTTCTTCCTCATCCATCTACTTCTCCCTCTTTATTCCCTCCTTTACCCTTCATTCCTTCCTCTTTCTTTTTTCCTTTTATCCTGTACGCCTTCCAAACCCCCTTCCTCTTCCTTTTAAATTTTCCATTCTATCCCCTACCATTTCAACTCTCCCTTCCCCTACCCCCTTTCCTCTCCCTTCACCCTCTCCCTATCTCCTCCCTTTTACCTCCGCCCTTTCAGCCTTTCCCTATCCCAACTCCCCTTCCCCTTCACTCTTCCCTTTCCCATTTCCTTCCTATCGTCCACGTCTTTTCTTCCCCTCCCCCCCTTCACGCTTCCCTTCCTATCCCCATTCTATTGCTCTCCGCCTTTCCTTTCCTCCTCGCCTTCGCCCTTTCCCTCTTTTCTTTCCCCTTCCCACATCCCTTCTATCCGTCTCATCCTTCCTTTCACCCGCCCCTCCCTTCCCTGTCACCCTTCTTCCCTTTCCCCCCTTCCCTCTCCCCTCCTCCCTTCCCCCTTTTGAAGTCTGGCCGTCAACTCGTGACCCCCCTTCCCCTTTCCCCTCAACCATCCCCCCCTCCCCTTCCTCACCCATCCCTTCCCCTCCCCACCCCCCCACCTCCACAGCTATTATCAACTGTGAAAAAAAAAAAAAAAATAAAAAAACGGAGAAAAACCCGAACGTCTCCTTGTGTCTGGCGTTATGGGACGGGGTGCTTTCTCTCCTCTTCGCTGGCTGCTGTTTGGTGCTTTTATCCCCCGTCCCCCGTTGTGCTTACCACTTGTTCGTTGCTCGCGCTTTCCACTTGTTCATTGCTTACACTTGCCACTTGTTCATTATTTACACTTGCCACTTGTTAATTACTTACACTTACCACTTGTTAATTACTTGCGCTTGCCACTTGTTAATTACTTACACTTGCCACTTGTTAACTTGTTACCACTTGTTAATTACTTACACTTGCCACTTGTTAATTACTTACACTTACCATTGTTTTACTTACACTTACCACTTGTTAATTACTAACACTTGCACTTGCCCATTACTAACACTTACCACATTGTCTACGCTTACCACTTGGCCATTGTCTACGCTTACCACTTGCCTAATACCTATCCTTACCACTTGCCCATTACCCAGCCTTACGATTAGCGTAACCCTTGAAACCACTACCCCAAATACCGTTACCCGACATCTTCATTACGTACCCTTACATTACCGTTACTCTTTTTGCCCATTCTCAGCCCTTACCCCAGTCTTTATCCATCCCTTCCATTACCGCTTTTACTTTACCCCTCGTCCCCTTACCAGTCTTTACCCTTTCTCTCTTCCCAGTCCTTTACCCTTACCCCAGTCTTTACCTTTCTCTCCCATTACCCTTACCCCCAGTCTTTACCCTTCTCTTCCATTGCCCTTACCCAGTCTTCTCTCCATTGCCTTACCCAGTTCTTTTTCTCTTCCATTGCCCTTACCCCAGTTCTTTTAGCCTTCTCTCTCTTACCCTTACCCTTACCCCAGTCTTTAGCCTTCTCTTCCATTACCCTTACCCCAGTCTTTAGCCTTCTCTTCCATTGCCCTTACCCCAGTCTTTAGCCTTCTCTTCTTACCCTTACCCAGTCTTTACCCTTCTCTTCCATTACGCCCAGTCTTTACCCTTCTCTTCCATCCCTTAGTCTTTAGCCTTCTCTTCCATTGCCCTTCAGTCTTTAGCCTTCTCTCCCATTGCCCTTACCCCAGTCTTTTACCTTTCTTCCATTTTACCCCCAGTCTTTACTTCCATTTACCCCAGTCTTTACCCTAACCTTAAGTTTCAACCCTTATTACCCTTACCCCCTTGCTCTAGCCCTGGATCCTCCCATTTGACCTTACCCTTTCCCTTGCTTTTTCTTTCTTACTCTCTCTTACCCCAATTTCATATATCTACCCTAACTCGTATCCTGTATTTCCCCCATAGTCCTATCCACCCTTACTCTACCCTCCCTTTTTTTCTGTCTACCCCTTCTCTGCCTTAACCCCATAACCCCTACCCCCTACCCATAACCCCTTCCCCTCTTCCTTCCCTTAACCCCATACTTCCTAAAGCCCATACCCATACCCATACCCCCTACCCTGTTACCCTTGCACCCTATCACCCAGTCACCCTTAAATATTAAGCCCTACCCCCTACTTCTAACCCCTTCTCTTTAACCCATACCTCCTACCCCCTACCCCGTTAGCCCTTTACCGCCCTATCCCTATCCCACTTCTGCCCATTAACCCTTCCCGCCCTCCCCCCCTCCTGCCCATAACCATTCACTCCCCTCCCCCCTCCTGCCCCTAAACCCTTCCACCCTCCCCCCCCCTTTGCCCATCAACCCTTCACCCCCTCCCCTCTCCTGAGCCCATAACCCTTCAAACGACCCTCCCCCGCTCCTGCCCATAACCTTCCAGCCCTATCCCCTCCTACGTCCATAACCTTCACCCTCCCCTCACTGCCCATTAAACCCTCACCCCTGCTCCGCCCTTACTGCCCATAACCCTTCACCCCCTCCCCCCCTCCTGCCCATAAACCCATCACCCTCTCCGCCCCTCCTGCCCATAACCCTTCAACCCCCTCTCCCGCCACTCACTGCCGCATAACCCTGTCACCCTCTCCCCCTCCTGCCCATAACCCTTCAACCCTCTGCCCATAACCCTTTCACGCCCGCTCCCCCTCTCTGCCCATGAACCTCTTCCCACCCTCAGCCCCCTCGCTGCCATAACCCTTCACCCCCCCTTCCTCGCCCATAAACCCTTCACACCCTCCCCCCCTCTGCATAACCTTCACGACCTCCCCCCTCCTGGCCCATAACCCTTCACCCCCTCCGCCCCTCCTGCCCCATAACCCTTCACCGCCCTCCCCCCTCTCTGCCCATGAGGACCCTGTCACCCACCCTTCCCCCCCTCCTGCCCATAAACCTCACCCCTCCCCCCTCCTGCCATAACCCTTCACCCCCTCCCAATCGGGCCTGCCCATAACCCTTCGACCCCTCCCCCCTCTACTGCCCATGGACCCTTCACCCCCGTCCCCTCCTGCCCATACCCCTTCACCCCCTCCCCCTTCTCCCCTGCCTACCTAGTACTTCCTTCACCCCCTCGACCCTTCCCTCGCACTGGCCTCATAACCTTACCCGTCACCCCCTTCCTGGGCCCATAAACCCTTCACCCGCCTTCCGGCCCCCTCCTGCCATACCTTCAGCCCCCTCCCCCCTCCTGCCCATTTCAGCCTTGCCCCCCTAATCCCCTACCTACCCATCAACGCCTTCACCACCCTCCCCCTCCTGCCCATAACCCTTCCCCCCTCAAGCCCCTCCTGCCCATCCACCCTTCACGCCTCTCCCGCCCTTCTGGCTGCCGCATAACCCTATCACCCCCTTCCCCCGGTGCCTGCCCAATAACTCCCATACCGCCTCTGGACCCCCTCCCTGCCCATAACCCTTCACCCCCTTCCCACTCCTGCCCATAACCCTTCACGTGTCTCAGCCCCTCTCCCCCTCCTAGCTCCCATAACCCTTCCCCCCCCCCCCCAGTGTCACACGATCCGGGGGGATGGGAGTGCCAATGCAAAAGACCCGGTAATAATTCGGCAACTCGCTGGTGAACAGGGCTCGTACGTGTGGTCTTGCGTGTGTGGTGGCCCTCGTCTGGGCTCGGTCGCATCCGCCCATAGGCCTATTTAATGGTGGGGTGCGGTGGGTGGGGGAGGTGGGGGAGAGGGGAAGGGTTTGGGGGGGGAGGGCGAAAAGGGTGATGGTAAGGTAGGAATATGGGGTTTGGTGGGTTGGGGTGGGAAGGGAGGGAGGGAGGGGATGGGAGGGAGGGTAGATGGGAAGGGGTAAGGCCTATCGATGTTGGGTGTTGAAGGGGGAGGGTGGGACTATTTAGGCGAGATAGAACATTAGAAGGACTTTTGGTAGGCGGGAGGGGGGGGGAAGGTATGCTATTTTCCTTTTTCTTTTTGTATTTTTCTGCTGTCCTTTCGTTATTTTGTTTCTGTTGTTTCTGCAGTTTTCTTTTTTTCCTGGTATGCGATAATCAACCGCTTTCATGAGGATTAATTCTGAAGAATCTTAATCGAAAAACACGTTTTACGGATATTTCCGTAGGGGGTAGGGGAGACCCAAGTTGCGGGGGAAGGGGGATGAGGGACGGTCAGATCCGGATGAAGGGAGAAGGGGTGGGGGGTCAGATCCCGGGGAAGGAGAAGGGGTGGGGTCAAAGCTGGGGGAACGGGAGGAGGAGGAAGGGAAACCAAAGATGGGGGAAGGGAGAATCAAGGGAGAGAGGGCAGAGACAAGAGCCTAGAGAAGAAAAGGGGGAAGAAGCCAAACAAGGGCACCCTCACCTCCCCGCTTCTCCCCTTTCACTCGCTCCCTCTCCCTTCTCCCCCTTCACCTCCTCTCACCCCTCCTCTCTCTCCTCCTCCCCCCATTGTCTGTTTCTGGTGGCACTCTAAAATGCCATAAAGCGAGTGAAGTTGGGCGAGGTGCAGAATTTTTCATGTTTTAATTTTTAGGGCACAAACCACAGACAACCAGCCCCCACCCCTCCCCCCCTTCCCCCCTCTTCGCCTGTACACTTTTTCAAAAAGGTCTTTATTTGTATCGGCGTGTCTTGGTGTGTGTGGTGTGTGTGTTTTGGTGTGTGTGTGTGTGTGTGTGTGGTGTGTGTGTGTGGTGTGTTGTGTGTGTGTGTGTGTGTGTGTGTGTGTTTGTATTATTTTAAAAAGAATACGCCCTCCCCCACCCCATCAATCACACTTTCGCCCTCAACGACCAAGAACTACCCCTTCACCCCTCCCCCAAGAACACATTCCTCTCACTCCAAAGAACAACCCCTTCCCCCCCTCGCCCCAAGAATATCTCTCACTCCAAAGAACACCCATTCCCCTCGAACCCCATCGACACCCTTTTCCCTCACCCTCAACAGCACCCTTCACCTCATCTCCCTATCCACACCATTTACATCCCCTCCTCAACACCCCTTCCAACTCCTCTGAAATCCCCTCCCTCCTACTCCCTTTCTGATCCCTCCCCACCTCCCTCTCCCCCATTTTCGTTTTTTTTTCTTTTTTTTCACATGCACTTTTCTGTCCCTCCCACCTCCCTCTCCTCCCTTTTCTGTCCCTCCCCCTCCCTCTCTCCCTTTTCCTGTCCCGAGCCCAACCCTCCCTCCCCTCTCCTTTCTGTCCCTCCCACCTCCCTCCCCCTCCCTTTTCTGTCCCTCCCACCTCCCCCCCTCCCTTTCTGTCCCTCGCCACACGTCCCCTCCCGTCCCTTTCTGTCCCTCCCACCTCCCTCCCCTCCCTTCTGTCCCTTCCCACCGTCCCCCCCCCTTTCTGTCCCTCCCACCTCCCTCCCCTCCCTTTCTGTCCCTCCCACTCCTCCCCTCCCTCGTTCTGTCCCTCCCACCCTCCCTCCCTCGCCCTTTCTGTCCTCCCCACCATCCCTCCCCTCCCTTTCCTGCCCCTCCACCTCCCTCCCTCCCTTTCTGTCCCTCCCACCTCCCTCCTCTCTCACCTTTCTGTCCTCCCACCTCCCTCCTCCCTTTCCTGTCCCTCCCACCAATCCCTCCCTTTCTGTCCCTCCCACCTCCCTCTCCTGCCTTTCTGTCCCTCCCACCTCACTCCCCTCCCTTATGGTCCTCTCCCACCTCCCTCTCCTCCCCTTTCTGTCCCTCCACCTCTTCTTTCCCTTTCTCTTCTGTCCTCCCACCTCCTCCCCTCCCTTTTCTGTCCCTCCCACCTTCCCCTCCCCTCCTTCTTGTCCTCCCACCTCCCTCCCTCCCTCCACCCTCCCTCTCCTCCCTCCCCTCCCACCTCCCTACCCCTCCCTCCCACCTCCTCCCACCTCCCTTCCACTCTCTCCACCCCTCCCTCCCCCCCTCCCTCCCCTGGCTAGACTTTCCTCAGGCCCTTCCGGCTCCGTGGGCGCGCGAACGAACCGCCGCCATGACACGCATGCGATATGATAAGCGGCAGTTCTTGCGAAGATAACGTCGCTCCTTTCTTTCTTTTTGTTTGTTTGTTTTCTTTTTTGTTGTTATTGTTTCGGAGGTTGATTACCTCTCTTCGTTTCTCTTGTTCCGCTTCTTTGATATGTCTGTCTGTCTCATCCTCTCTCTCTCTCTGTTCCTCCGTCTCTCTCTCTGTCCTACCCTCTCTCTCTCTGTCTCCTCTCTCGTCTCTCTCTCTCTCTCATCTCATCTCTCCTCTCTCTCTCCTCTCTCTCTCTCTGACATCCTCTCCTCTCTCCGTCGCTCTCTCCTCATCTCTCTCTCTCTGCTGTCTCCCTCTCTTCTCTCTGTCTGCCCTCTCTCTCGTCTCATCTTCTTCTTCCCCTCTTTATCTTTCTCCTCCCTCCCTCTTTTCTTCTTTCTGAGAGAGGAAGAGAAGGGAAAGGGGAAGAGGGAGGAGAAAAAAGAGAGATGAAAGGTTTAGAGGAAGAGAGGGAATGGAGGACGAAGAAAGTAGGGGAGAGATAGAGGAGAGATGGAGGAAGGGGGAAGAGAGAGTGGGGGAAATGGAAGGGCAAAAATAAAGCAATAGAGAGGAGAAGAAAAATACAGCAAGGGAGAGGGAGAAGAAAGCGAAGAAAGAATAAGAAAAGGTAGGCTATGAAGTAGAGAGAGAGAGAGAGAGAGAGAGATGAAGATAAAGAGAGAAAGAGAGAGAGAGAGAGAATTGAGAAGAGAGATGAATTGAGAAACCGGATGAATTGCAGGGCAGATTTTGGTTGGGAAATGAGGGAGACTAAAGGGAGAGAGGCAGACGAGAGAAAGACTGAAAGGAAGAGAAGGAAGAAGAAAAGGAGAAAGGGAGAGAGGGAGAGAGGGACCCGCTTGTGACGAAAAAGAAGCGGACTTCCCCTGAACAGGTTTCCGTGGGGCGTCTGCCGGGAGGAGGAAGGGGAAGGGGGAGGGGAGGGGGGGAGCCTGTGTCCGCAGCGGAGGGGTTTGACGGGCGTGGATAGGGGCGTGGAGGTGTGATGGGGGAGTTGAGTGGTGGGGAGGTGTGTTGGGGGGCATGAGGAGGGGGTTGTGATGGGCGCGGAGGTGTGGTAGGGTGGGGGGTGGTGATGGGCGTAAATACCGGCGTGGAGCGTGGTAGGGGAGTGATGGCGTGGGGGGTTTTGATAGGGGGAGGGGGTGATGGGTGTGGGGTTTCGGTGGTGGGAGGTAATGAATTGTGTGGGGGTTACGATTAGGGGGATGGGCGTGGATAAGGGCGTGGGGGGTGTGATGTGTGGAGTGATGGACGTGGAAATGAGATAGGGGGGGATTGGTGGGCGTGGGGTACGGGCGGGTAGAAGCGCTAGGTGGGGCAGGGGAGGGGGGGTATGCGTTGGTGGGGTGGGAAAAGAGGGGAAGGCGGGGAAAGGTAGGGGAAGAAGGGAAGAGAGGAAGATGAAGAGGAGAGGGAGAGGGAGAAGGACAAATGATGGCGGGAGGAGTAAAAGGAAAGAAGAAAGCGTAAGTGTGTAGTGTTTTTTTTTTTTTTTTTTTTTTTTTCTTTTCTTTTTTGCGTGGTGGTGGTCGAGAGCTTGACCCGATTTTAAGGTTATTTTAAAAAGCAGAGTCAGGCCGTGCTTGTTGTGCGCATAGGCCCTAAAGGGTGGGGGGGGGGGGGGGGAAGTGGATCTGGGAGAGAGGCAATTTTGTTTTGGTATTATTGTTGTTGTTGGGTGCTGTTCTTAATGTTGTTTTGTCGCATCGTTATCGTTATCGCTCAATCATCAACCAATCCCATATCCTCATTATCCATCATCTATCATCATCATCACCACCATCTTCATCATCAAATCACCATCCGTCATCGTTATCATCAACTCATCGTTTCGTCATCTTTCATCATCAGCCGCAATCAATCTCAGCCATCGCCATCGGTCATCGTTATCATCATCATCNAGGCCAGAAGGCAAGACAGGAAGCACAAACAGTATAGCCGAAGAGCAGACGAGACACAACAGGTAACGAAGGCAGACAGACACAAACAGACAGATCGAAGGCAGACAGACACCAACAGATTAACGAAGGCAGACAGACACATAACAGATAACGAAGGCAGACAGACACAACACAGATAACGAAGGCAGACAGACACAAACAGATAACGAAGCAGGACAGACACAAACAGATAAACGAAGGCGGACAGACACAAACAGATAACGAAGGCAGAACAGACACAAACAGGTAACGAAGGCAGACAGACACAAACAGATAACGAAGGCAGACAGACACAGACAGATAGGCAGACAGACACAAACAGATAACGAAGACAGACACAAACAGATAACGAAGGCAGACAGACACAAACAATAACGAAGGCAGACAGACACAGCCAGATAACGAAGGCAGACAGACACAAACAGATAACGAAGCAGACAGACCACAAACAGATAACGAAGGCAGACAGACACAGCCAGATAACGAAGGCAGACTAGGCAGACAACAAATAGATAGTAGATAAGCATGTAAATACAGACACACACACACAAACAGATGATAGATAAGCAGGTAGAGACAAACAGACACAGACAAACAGATGATAGATAAGCAGGTAGAGACAGACAGACACAGACAAACAGATAAACAGTAAGCAGACGAAGACAGACAAACACACAGACAGTCAATACAAACGGATATCGAGTGTAAACAAGCACAGAGATAACGAAGGCAGATAGACACAAATAGATAGTAGATAAGCATGTAAAGACAGACAGACACACAAACAGATAATAGATAAGCAGGTAGAGACAAACAGACAAACAGATAAACAGGTAACGGCAGACGACAGCAGACAGCGACGGCGAGCGAGCGAGCGACTCCTCGCAGTGTCGCATCGCACTAACTGCTCCCATGCCAGCTCCGGCCGAGGTCATTGCTTAGGCCTAATCAATTATCTGGCCTCACACGGGAAGTGCCGCCGCCGCCCCCCCCCCTCCCCTGCCTCTTCCCTTCCCCTCCCCCTTCCCCTCCTCCCTTCCCCTTCCCCGCCCCTTCCCCTACCTCTCCCCTTTCTCCCCTCCCCTTCCCTCCCCTTCCCTTCCCCTACCCCTTCCCTTCCCCTACCCCTTCCCTCCCCTTACCAGCGCCTTCCCTCCTCCTACCCCTCCTCATCCCCTCCCTTCTATCTCTTCTGCCTTCGTCCTTCTGTTGCCTCCCTCTTCTATCTCTGTCCCCTTTTCTCCCTTTCGTTGTATCTCCCCCCTCTCTCCTATCAACTCTTCGCTTTTTCTTTCGTGACCTTCCTCTTCTCTCCTCTACTCCCTTTCTTCTTTTCTCTTTCTCCTCTTCCCCCTTTCCTTTTGTTTCCCTTCTCCCGTTCTTCTTCCTTTCACCTTGGTTCTTCCCCTCCTTGTTCTCCTCTCCTGTTCCCTCTGCTCTCCTTCTTCCGATCCTCTTCCCTTCACCTTATTCCCTCTTTCCCTTCCTCTTCTTCCCACCCTTCCTCTCCTCCTCCCTTCCATTCTCCCCTCCCCTCCCTCTCCTTCCCTTCCTCCCCTTTCTCCCTTCCCTTCCTCCCTTTCTCCCTTTCCCTTCCTTCCCTTCCTCCCCCTCTCCCTCCCCACCTTTCCTCCCCTCCTCCCTCCCTCCCCCCTTCCTCCCATCCCTCCTTCTCCCCACAACACATGTGGCGTAAGGCATCGCACAAGAAAAAAAAGAGGGAGTGACCACAAGCCTATCACCATCTTTCTCTCTCTTTTTTATCTTCCATTTTTTTCTCTCCCCCTCCCTCCTCCATCTTCGCACTTATCCTTACTTCCATTTTTTTTAGTCCGTTCTTTTATCTCTGCTTCCTCTTTTCCTTCCGCGAGTGGACTGTTGGGCGTGCGTCATTCCTTTTCCTTCCTCTCCTTCCCCTTGCCCCCTCCACCCTCTCCTCCGTCTGCCCTCCTCTCCCCTCTCTATCTCCGTCTCCGCTACCCCCTCCCTCTCCTCCGTCCTCCTCCCTCACTTTTCTCCGTCTCCCCCTCTCTCACCTCTCTCTCCTCCCTCCCCTCCTCTCCGTCTCTACCCCCTCCCTCTCCTCCGTCCTTTCCTCCTCCTCCCACCATTCCATATTTTCCCCTCCATCTCTTCCTTTCTCCTCGCGTTTGTTCCTCCTCTTGTTCTTGGTCTCTATTATTCTTTGTTTTCTTTGATGTCTCCCCCCCCCTCACATGGCCTCACCTCCTTCACCACCACCACCACCACTCCTCCTCCTCCTCCTCCTCCCTCCTCCTCCTCTCCTCCTCCTCCTCCCTCCTCCTCCTCCTCCTCCTCCTCCTCTCCTCCTCCTTTCCTCCTCCCTCCTTTTCCTTCTCATTTCCCATATGTTCGATTTTTTTTTCTGTCCCATTTCATTTTTTTTTTCTCTCGTTTTTCTGCTTTCACCTGAGGCTTTTGAGCTGTTCATTTCTACCGGTATTATTTCTATTATTACTAATACTGACAGAGACAGTCATCATAATCCTCAGAGTCATATTAATCATCATCATAGTCGTTATCATTATCCATAATAGTCATCATCAATAGTCATCATCATCATCATCAATAGTCATTATCACATCATCATCATCATCCAAATAGTCATTATCACATCATCAATAGTCATATCATATCATCATCATCATCATAGTCATTATATCATCTCATCATATCATATCATCAATCATCATCATCAATAGTCACATCATCATCATCAATCATCAATATATCATATCATCAATCATCAATCATCAATAGTCATCATATCATCATCATCAATAGTCATTATCATCATCATCATCATCAATAGTCATTATCATCATCATCATCAATAGTCATTATCATCATCATCATCATCATATCATCATCATATCATCAGTCATCATCATCATCATCATCAATAGTCCATTATCATCATCATCATCATCAATAGTCATATATCATCAATCATAGTCATCAATCAAGTCATTATCATCAATATCATCATCATCATCATCATCAATCATCATCATTAGTCATCATCATTATCATCAATATCATTATCATCATCATTATCATCAAGAGTCATTATCATCATCATCATCATCATCATCATCATCAATCATCATCATCATCAATAGTCATGATCATCAATAGTCATGATCATCATCATCATCAAAAGTCATTATCATATCATCATCACGAGTCGTATTGCTAAATGGTTAAGTTCTTAATATCATCTTCCCTTTTTTTTTTTTTAGTTTAGGCCTAATCCTCTATTTCTATTTATTTATAGATGAATGAATTTGAGTGAGTGACCGTTGGTGTGTGTGTGTGGTGCGTGTGTGTGTGTGTGTGTGTGCGTGTGTGTGTGTGTGTGTGTGCGTGTGGTGTGTGTGTGTGTGTGTTGTGTGTGTGTGTGTGTGTGTGTGTGTGTGTTGGCCCATGGGATTACAGAGCTCATTCGCCGTGTACGCACTTGTGTAAGACACCCGTAAAATTCTCACGTTACACGCAGACCCCCCCCTCCTCTCCCTCCTGCTCTCTCTCTCTCTCTCTCTCTCTCTCTCTCTCTCTCTCTCTCTCTCTCTCTCTCTCTCTCTCTCTCTCTCTCTCTCTCTCTCTCTCTCTCTCTCTCTCCCTCTCCCTCTCCTCCCTCTCCCTCTCCCCTCTCCCTCTCCCTCTCCCTCTCCCTCCCTCTCCCTCTCCCTCTCCTCTCCCTCTCCCTCTCTCTCTCTCTCTCTCTCTCTCTCTCTCTCTCTCTCTTTGTTCTTCATCATTAGCATCTTTGTCATCGTCATCACCTTTTATTATATTACTATTGCCATTCCAAGTGTGCGGTGTGTGCGTGTGTGTGTGTGCATGTCAAGTCGTTTGCATGCGTTTTGTACATACCTGTGTGCGGTGACTCTGTGTATGTTTAATCTCCCTAGGAATGTGCGTGTGTGTTTGTTTATGCATGGGTGGATAGATGGATCTTTGTACTCCATCCCCTCCACTTGTACCGCTTGTACACTTATCTTCCTCCAAGGTATTCCACCCTCTTTTCCTCCTCCTCCTCCCCTCCCTTCCCCTCCCCCTCCCCTATCTCCTTGCGTCCCTATTTTCCCCCCTCCCCTCCTCCTTCCCCTCCCCCCTCCCCTATCTCCTTGGCGTCCCTACTTTCCCCTCCCCTTCCCCCTTCCCCCTCCCCTGTCTCCTTGGCGTCCCTACTTTCCCCTCCCCTTCCCCCTTTCCCCCCCTCCCCTGTCTTCCTTGGCGTCCCTACTTTCCTCCCCCTCCTCCCTTCCCCTCCCCCCCCTCCCCCCTCCTCCTCCTTCCCCCTCACCTATCTCCTTGGCGTCCCTACTTTCCCCTCTTTTTTTAGCTATATCTTTTTTTTTCCTCTTACGTTTCCTGGTAATTTGTTTACTCCTCTATCCTCTCTTCCTTGCTTTCTTTCCTTTGCTTCGTTTACTCGCTTCCCTCCCCTTCCCTCCCTTCCTCTCTCCTCTTTCCCACTGTTTTCTTCGTTTCATTCTCCTCCCTTTTTCTGCCTTATTTTCGTCCTCCTTTCTCGTTTCCCTCCTTCCTCTTCCTTTTCTTTCTTACCCTACCCTCCTCTTTTCCTCGTCACATTGCCCTTCCCCCCTCTTCCTCTAACCCCCCCTTTCCCCTCCTCTTTTCCTCGTCACATTGCCTTCCCCTCCTTCCTTCTAACCCCCTCTTTTCCCCTCCTCCCTCTCCCATCTAACCCCTAACCCCTCCTTTCCCCCCCTCCCAATCTAACCCCTCCTTTTCCGCTCCTCTTTCCTCATCGCATTTCTTTCCCCTCCTCTTTTCCTCGTCGCATTTCTTCCCCTCCTTTCCCGTCCTCCTTACCTCAACCCCCACCCCCCCACCCCCCACCCACACCACACACACAACGCCACACTTTAAGAGGCGCGTAGCAGCTGTCTGTGACGCAAGAGCGGAGGGGGACGATAAGTACACAGACCCGACGACTCTACCTTTTGAGGGAGAGGAGGGAGGAGGAGGGAGGAGGAGGACAGAGGAGGAAGTGGAAATGGAAAGGAAATGTGGATTGACAGGGAAGGGGAAGAGGAGGGTGGATGTGGATGAAAGGGAGGAGGAAGGAGGAGGAAATTTGAAAGGGGAAGGGAAGAGGAAGAGGAAGAGGAGGTTAAAACGTGGATGAAGGGAGGGGGGGGGGAAGAGGATGGGGAGAGAGGAGGAAGTGGAAATGGAAAGGAAATGTGGATTGACAGGGAAGGGGAAGAGGAGGGTGGATGTGGATGAAAGGGAAGGGAAGAGGAAGAGAAGGGTGGATGTGGATGAAAAGCGGGGAGGAAGTGGTGGGCGAGAGAGAGAGGAAGTGGAAATTGGAAAGGAAATTGTGGATCTGACAGGGAAGAGGAAGAGGGAGGGTGGATGTGGATGAAAGGAGGGAAAGAAGAGAGGGTGGAATGTGGATGAAAGGGGGGAGGAAGAGGAGGGGGGAGGAGGAGGAAATGGCATGGAAGCGAAATGTGGAATTTGACAGGGAAGGGGAAGAGGAGGGTGGATGTTGGATGATAAGGGAGGAAGAAGAAATGGAAAGGGAAGGGAAGAGGAAGAGGAGGGTAAACGTGGATAAAAGAAGGGGAATAGGAGGGGGAGAGAGGGGGAAATGGAAGAAGGAAAATGTGGATGAAAGGGAAGAGGAGGAAGAGGAGGGTGGTATGTGGATGAAAGGAAGGCAGGAAATAGGAGGGGAGAGAGGGGGAAATGAAGAAGGAAATGATGGATTGGAAGGGAAGAGGAAGAGAGGTGGATGTGGATGGAAAGGGAAGAGGAATAGGAGGGGGCGGAGTGTGGGAAAGGGATGAGGAGGAGGAGGGAAAGGAAGGGAAATGAGGGATGCAAGACAGGAGGTGGAGGAAGAAAAACGAGAGCTAAAGGGAGAGGGAGTTAAGAGGGAGAGGAGGAGCCGAAAAAAAAAAATTTGGATATGAAGAAGAGGAGTAAGAGGGAGGGGAAGAGGAGCAAGGTCAAGTGTAGTAAAGGGACTATAAATAAGATGTGGTTGAAGGAAAATATGAGAAAATGGAAGATGGAGGGAGAAAAGGGAGAGATAGGAGGAGAGAGAGAGAGAGAGGAGAGAGAGAGCAGAGAGAGAGATAGCGAGCGAGAGAGAGAGAGAGAGATAGCGAGCGAAGGAGAGAGATGAGAGAGATAGACGAGCGCGAATGAGAGGGAGAGAGAGATAGCGAGCGGAGAGAGAGAGAGAGCATAGCGAGCGGAGAAGAGAGAGAGAGAGGAGATTAGCGAAAGCGAGAGAGAGAGAGAGAGATAGCGAGCGAGAGAGAGAGAGAGAGATAGCGAGCGAGAAGAGAGAGAGATAGCGAGCGAGAGAGAGAGAGATGATAGCGAGCGAGAGAGAGAGAGAGAGAGATAGCGCAGCGAGAGAGAGAGAGGAGTGGAGATAGTCATGTGAGGCGACCGAGAGAAGAGAGAGAGGATAGCGAGCGCAAGAGAGAGTAGAGAGATGCGAGCGACGAGAGAGAGAGAGATAGCGAGCGAGAGAGACAGAACAGAGAGAGATAGCGAGCGAGGAAGAGAGAGAGAGAGATAGCGGAGCGAGAGAGAGGAGAGATAGCGACGCGAGAGATAGCGAGATAGCGAGCGAGAGGATAGCGAGCGAGAGAGGAGGAGAGAGAGAGAGAGAGAGAGAGGGGGGGCGTGCGGAGGAGATGAGAGCAGAAACGAACCCAAATAACGAGCATCTGCAGGTGAAGGAGCCACGAGAAGAAAAAAGGCACGGGAAATTAGCAGACAGACGAGAGAAATTGAGAGGTGAGAGGGGAGGAGGGAGGGGGGGTGGCGCGGGCCGATGGTTAATGAGGGTTCGAAAATGAGTTTTTAGTTGGTCCTCGAATGGTGATTGAAAATTGGCGGGGGAGAGGGGAGGGGGTGCAGGGAGGGGGATGGGGGCTGTTTGAAAGTAGGCATTGATAGAAGCCGAGATGCGGAAGAAGGGTAAGGGGTAGGGGCAGGAGGAGGAGGAGGGTAGGAGGAAGGGGAAGGGAAGGAGAGGTAGGGAGGAGGGGGAAGGGAAGGAGGAGGGTAGGAGGAAGGAGGAGGGGAAGGGAAAGGGAGGAAGGTAGGAGGAGGGGGCAGGAGAGGAGGAGGGTAGGAGGAAGGGGAAGGGAAGGAGGGATGGGTATGGAGGAGGGGGAAGGAAGGAGGAGCGGTAGGAGGGGGGGGAATGGAAGGGAGGAGGGTAGGAGGAGGGAGAGGGAGGTTGTTAGGAGGGACTATGAAGGAAAGGGCGTGATTGAATTCCCTCTCTCAAGTCGTTGTTTTTTTTGTTTTTTTCTTCTTTTTTTTTTATCCTCATTTCAACCTTCTCCTGAAAGGATCCCCGGCCAAAGCAGAGGATTTTATCTCCCGCCTCCCTCGGGCCCAATCGGCTTTCGATTCGCCTTCTCGCTCGCTTCTTTCGCAATTTGGCCGGCTGTCTCGCTCTTTCTTCGATCTTCTCCTCTCTCTGTTCTCTGTCGCTTCTCTCCTCTCTTCTCATCTGTCTCTGTCCGCTCTCTCTGTCTGGTCGCTCTTCTCTGTCGTTATCTCTTCTCTCTGTTCGCTCTCTCTGTCGTTTATCTTCTTCTCTTCTATTCGCTCTCCTCTCTCTCTGTCTCTGTCGCTCTCTCCTCTCTCTGTCTCTGTCGTTCTCTCCCTCTCTCTTCTCTGTCGCCTTCTTCTCCTCTCTCTTGTGTCTGTCGCTTCTCTCCTCTCTCTGTGTCTTGTCGCTCTCTTCCTCTCTCTCTGTCGCTCTCTCCTCTCTTTCACTGTTCGCTCTCTCCCTCTCTCTCTCTCTCTCTCTTCTGTCGCTCTTCCTTCCTCTCACTGTCGCTCTCTCCTCTCTCTCTCTCTCTCTCTCTGGTCGCTCTCTCCTCTCTCTCTCTCTCTCTCTGTCGCTCTCTCCTCTCTTTCTCTCTCTCTCTCTCTTCGCTCTCTCCTCTCTCTCTCTCTGTGTCTGTCGCTCTCTCCTCTCTCTCTGTCGCTCTCTCCTCTCTCTTTCTGTTCGCTCTCTCCTCTGTCTCTCTCTGTGTCTGGTCGCTTCTCACTCTCTCTCTCTGTGTCTGTCGCTCTCTCCTCTCTCTGTCTGTCGCTCTCTCCTCTCTCTGTCTGGTCGCTCTCTCCCTCTCTCTAGTCTGTGTCTGACTCTCTGTCTGTCGCTCTCTCCTCTCTCTGTGTCCTCTCTCCCTCTCTCTGTCTGTGTCGCTCTCTCTCTCTCTGTCTGTCGCTCTTCTCCTCTCTCTGTTCTGTCGCTCTCTCCTCCTGTCTGTCGCCTCTCTTCCTCTCTTGTCTGTCGCTCTCTCTGTCTGTTCTCTCCTCTCTCTCTGTTCGCTCTCTCCTCTCTCTCTGTCGCTCTCTCTCTCTCTCTCTCTCTCGTCGCTCCTCCTCTCTCTCTCTCTCTCTGTCGCTCTCTCCTCTCTTCTTCGTCTCTTGTCGCTCTCATCTCTCTCTCTCTCTCTCTCTGTCGCTCTCTCCTCTCTTCTCTCTCTCTCTCTGTTCGCTCTCTCTCTCTCTCTTCTCTCTCTCTCTCTGTCGCTCTTCTCCTCTTCTCCTCTCTTCTCTCTGTCGAGCTCTCTCCTCTCTCTCTCTCTGTGTCTGTCGCTCTCTCCTCTCTCTCTCTGTCTGTCGCTCTCTCCTCTCTCTCTCTCTGTGTGCTCTGTCGCTCTCTCCTCTCTCTCTGTGTCTGTGTCGCTCTCTCCTCTCTTCTGTGTCTTGTCTGTTCTCGCTCTCTCCTCCTCTCTCTGTGTCTGTCTGTCTCGCTCTCTCTCTCTCTCTCTGTGTCTTGTCTGTCTCGCTCTCTCCTCTCTCTCTGTGTCTGTCCCTGTCTCGCCTCTCCTCTCTCTCTCTGGCTGTCTGTCTCGCTCTCCTCTCTCTCTCTGTCTGTCTGGTTCTCGCTCTCTCCTCTCTCTCTCTGTCTGTCTGTCTCGCTCTCTCCTTCTCTCTCTCTGTGTCTGTCGCCTCTTCTCTCTCTCTCTCTCTGTGTCTGTCGCTCTCTCCTCTCTCTGTCTGTGTCTGTCGCTCTCTCCTCTCTCTGTCTGTGTCGCTCTCTCCTCTCTCTGTGTCTGTCGCTCTCTCTCTCTCTCTCTCTGTGTCTGTCGCCTCTCTCCCTTCCTCTCTCTCTCTGTGTCTTCGCTCTCTCCTCCTCTCTCTCTCTGTTGTCTTGTCGCTCTCTCCTCTCTCTCTTCTGTCGTGTCTGTTCGCTCTCTCCTCTTCTCTCTCTCTGTGTCTGTCGCTCTCTCCCTTCTCTCTCTCTCTGTGTCTTGTCGCTCTCTCCTCTCTTCTTCTCTGTCTGTGTCTGTCGCTCTCTCCTCTCTCTCTCTGTGTCTGTCGCTCTTCTCCTCTCTCTCTCTCTCTGTCTGTCTGTCTCCGCTCTCTCCTCTCTCTCTCTCTGTGTCTGTGCTCTCTCTCTCTCTCTCTTCTCTTCTGTGTCTCTTGCGTCTCTCCTCTCTCTCCTCTCTCTGTGTCTGTCGCTCTCTCCTCTCTCTCTCTCTCTGTTGTCTGTCCGCTCTCTCCTCTCTCTCTCTCTCTGTGTGTCTGTCGCTCTCTACCTCTCTCTCTCTCTCTGTGTGTCTGTCGCTCTCTCCCTCTCTCTCTCTGTGTCTGTCGCTCTCTCCTCTCTCTCTCTGTGTCTGTCGCTCTTTTCCTCCTCTCTCTCTGTGTCTGTTCGCTCTTCCTCTCTCTCTCTGTGTTCTGTCGCCCCCCCCCCCTTCTCTCTTCCTCTTCTCTCTCTCTCTTCTATATATATATATACTATATATATATATATAATATATATATATATATATATTATATATATAGGCAGGCAGGGCAGCAGGCAGGCAGGCAGGAGACAGGCAGGCAGGCAGGCAGACTATGTATTGTTATATGTATATGTATTATGTATATGTATATGTTATATGTCATATATGTGTGTGTTGTAATTATGTTATATATTAAGGTATATAATATGTATATGTAGACGTTGTATGTATATTTGTACGTGTATGTCCTGTTATATCTATATCTCTAAGTCTACTATCTATCTATCTAGAATAGCTAGAATTAGATATAAAACAGACGATGACACGTTACAATATACATTACACGTCTACATATACATATATTAACTTAATATATATACATAATTACACACACACACACCACACACACACACACACATATTAATATAATATATATATATATATATATATTATATATATATAGTATATATATATATATATATACATATACATATACATTACGACATACACCTATCTATCTATCTAATCTATTCTATCTATCTATCTATCTAATCTATCATCTATCATATCTATCTTATCTATCTATCTATCTATCTATCTATCTATCTATCTATCTATCTATCTATNGGAAGGGAGGGGAAAAGAAAGAGAAAAACGAACAGAAAGAGAAGAGAAAGAGAGAGAGACATAGTGAGTCAGAGAACGAAGGAAAGAGAAAAGAAAGAGAGAGAAAGGTCAGGCACAAAAAGAAGAAAGAGAATAAAGAGAAAGAGAACACATATCAAAAGAGAAGAGGAAAAAGAGAGCTGAAGTTAAACCGCAGACACCTCTTTAAAACGGTCCCACGCAGCAAGCAACGTGCAAGCAACCAGCACCAGACCCCTCCCCCCTTTTCCCCCCTCTCCATCCCACGTCCCTCCCCCCCCACTCCCCCCCTCCCCCCACCAGGCAGCTCCATCACCGTCATCTCGGCAGCGATTCCGATGTCGCGGCGCCGCTCGCTCCATCTCGAGAAAGTGCGGGAGGAGGAAGAAGGAAGGAGGAGGAAAAAGAAGGCGAGGGGAAAGTCTATCGTTCTCTCACTCACTCACTCACTTCATTCATTCATTCAGAACTCTTTCCATCTATCTCTATCTATATATATTCATCCTCTCTCACTTTTTTCTTCCTCATCCGCCCCCTCCCGCCTCTCTCTCTCTCTCTCTCTCTCTCTCTCTCTCTCTCTCTCTCTCTCTTCTCTCTCTCTCTCTCTCTCTCTCTCTCTCTCTTCTCTCCTCTTCTCTCTCTATCTCTCTCTCTCTCCCTATCTCTCTCTCTCTCTCTGTGTCTATCTCTCTCTCTCTCTCTCTGTCTCTCTCTCTCTCTCTCTCTGTTGTCTATCTCTCTCTCTCTCTCTCTGTGTCTATCTCTCTCTCTCTTGTCTCTCTCTCTCTCTTCTCTCTCTCTCTCTCTCTGTCTATCTCCTCCCTCTCTCTCTCTCTCTCTTCTCTCTCTCTCTCTCTGTTTATCTCCCTCCCTCCTCTCTCTCTCTCTCTCTCTCTCTCTCCTCTCTCTCTCTGTCTCTCTCATCTCCGCTCTTCTCTCTCTCTCTCTCTCTCTCTCTCTCTCTCTCTTCTCTCTCTCTCTTCTCTCTCTCCTCTCTCTCTCTCTCTCTCTCTCTCTCTCTCTCTCTCTCTCTCTCTCTCTCCTCTCTCTCTCTCTCTCTCTCTCCTCTCTCTCTTCTCTCTCTCTCTCTCTCTCTCTCTCTCTCTCCTCTCTCTCTCTCTCTCCTCTCTCCTCTCTTCTCTCCCTCTCTCTCTCGCGATATCTAACTTCCAATATCTGAGCAACAACAGTTCATCTCGGGTATATGAGCATCTCGGTATATCAAATACAAGGAGGGAGGAGGAAAGGGGGGCGGGGAGAAAGGGGGCGGGGGGGGGAGTGGGCGGAGAAATGAGGGAGAGAGGGAAGGATGATGGGAGGACAGAGGCGAGGGATGGTGGGTGGGAGGGGGGGGGAGGAAGAGGAGGGAAGGAGAAGGTATAGAATTAGAATGAGGAAAGAGGGAGGAAGGTCGCGGTAAAGGGGGCGAGAAGAAGAAAGAATGGAATGGGAGAGGAGAAGAAAATGGAAATGTGGGAAAAAGAAGGATAGATGGTGTGAGGAAGGAAGGGAGGGAGAAGGGGGAAGAGAGAAGAGGGAGAAAGGAAGGGCAAAGTAAAAGAAGAAAGGATGAGGCTTAATAAACAAAAGAAACAGGAAACGTCTCATGATTAATGTTTATGAATTTTTCAGCTGCGTATGAGGAAAGCGAATATAAGAAGACAGACGTGGATGAAGAGAGAGACGAGAATGAGAACGAAATGGGTGGATATCAAGTAACGGAGAGGACTTAGAAGCAAAAAATAAAAATTATATATTCATGAGGAATACAAAATAGATGGAGAGGGGAGAGAAAAGAGAGAAGAGAAAAGAATATTGAGAAGACAAACAGAAGAAAAGGTCAAAATGTAGGACGACGACAGACAAGAATAAATGAAAGACAAAAAAGAAAAAAAGAGAAAGGGCATAAGAGACAGAAACGAGAGAGAGAGCGAAAGAGAGAGAGAGAGAGAGAGAGAGAGAGAGAGAGAGAGGAGAGAGAGAGAGAGAGAGAGAGAGAGAGAGAGAAGAGAGAGAGAGAGAGAGAGAGAGAAAGAGAAAGAGAAAGAGAAGAGAAAGAGAGAGAGAGAGAGAGAGAGAGAGAGAGAGAGAGAGAGAGAGAGAGAGAGAGAGAGAAAATAATAATAATAGACGCCATCGGAGGAAACATTAACCCACACGGCCATCTTTTTTCCATACAAAAAAAAAAGAAGAAAAAAAAATGAAATTCGTTCCACTACATTTCGGGACATTTTCTTTGATAAATGTCATCCATTAAGAGCCAATATATCACAAACCATGAAGAGACGAAGCGGAAGAGCGGAGACGAAACACCGGTGATAAAACATTTAGAAAAAAAGGGAGATAAAAAAAAAAAAAAAAAAAAAGTTTGATATTATTTCGCTGTGATGTACTGAAGGGCGATGCTGCGAGTGCTGGTTGGTTTGGTTTTGTTATGTTGTATCAAATAACAATAACAGAAATTTTAATAACAGTTACCCTCAGAGAGATAGATGTTATTTGACATGCAGCAGTATACTATAACAACCATGAAAATATTACAACTACAGATATCAATAATAGCAATGATAATATCATCATAATTACTATTAATATCATTATTATTATGCCTATCTGTTTGTTTGTCTGTATCTTTGTCGCTCTTTCTCCCCTACTCTCTCTCTCTCTCTCCTAATTTTCTCACTCTCCCCCTCTCGTCATGTCAGTCTGTATATCTCTCTCTTCGCCAATGAAAATGAAAATTATAATACTTCCTGCGGCCTCACAACCGTATCAAATGCACATCCTAAATTACCTGGTTAATTATCAATTTCCTCTACTGTCCGTTTTAATCTCTAACCCTCTCGCCCTGTTCTTTTCATCCTCCCCTTTTGCCGTTTTTATCTATTCAGCGTTCTTTCTCACAGTCCTTTGTTCCGTCGCCTATGACTACGAAATCTTATTTTCAGCATATAGTGCACGCAGATTTTCTCTCTATTTCTCTCTCTCTCTCTCTCTCTCTCTCTCTCTCTCTCTCTTTCTCTCTCTCTCGGAAACGCACGTAGACACACACACACCACACACACACACACACACACACACACACGCACACGCACACGCACACGCACACGCACACGCACACATACACACACACATACCACACACGCACACATAACACACACACACACACACGCACACACACACTGACCTAATTAGCCTATCAGCAGACCCTCGCACCAATAAATGCATTAGTTGATGAAATGGCGACTGGTTAGGTGAAAAATGCTTACAGCCGCTGTGTCAACAACACTTCCTAGCATGGCAGAGGCGCTGAAAGGGGAGGGGAGGATAGACGGGGTGAGGGGAGGACAGGGAGACGGGAGGATAGGGGGGAGAGGGAGGATAGGGGGATAGGATGGGAGAGAGAAGGATAGAGGGGGGAGGGAGGATAGGGGGAGAGGACAGAGGGAGAGATGAGGATAGAGAGGGAGAGGGGAGGATATAGGGGGAGAAAGGAGGATAGAGGGAGGGAGGGTAGAGGGAGAGGGAGGATACAGAGGTGAGGGGAGGATAGAGAGGAGAGGGGGAGAAGGGAGGATAGATGGGGAGTTGAGGATAAAGGGGGTAGGGTGGGACAGAGGAGAAGAGAGAAGAAAGAAATGAGAGGAGAAGGAAGAGACGTTGAAAAAAGAAGGGAGAGGAGAATAGGGGATGGGACAGTAGAGCTTAGCCATGGAAGGTGACAAAAAGGAGAGACGAAGGGGGAAGAAAACAACATAAAGGGAAGGGGAGAAGAGAAAACAGGCTGGGGAGGGGATGTGATGGGAAAACGAAGGGTGCAGAGAAAAGAACAGAGAGAAGGGGGATAAAGTAGAAGAGTGCCCGAGGTAAAGCACTCCATGAGGATACAGAGTTTGACGTCAAACGCTTAGCTAACCCCGAGGACGCTCCGAACCCTACCCTAACCTACACTAACCTATTATACCCTACCCTACCCTACCTTACCTTACCTTACCTTACCCAACCCAACCCAGCCCAGCCCAGCCCAACCTAACCTAACCCAACCCAACCCTTTCGCACTGTGGGACGATAGATGATTCACATATATACTCACTAATATGACTTACGTCCATCCTCACTAACATCATTCATATCCATCATTACCAAGATTATCCACATCCTCGCCCACGAGGATGACCCACATCCGAGCTCCCTAAGATGCCTCTCGCCTCCAACCTCACCGCGATGACTCACCTCCATGCTCCCTTGGCTTCACCCGAGAGCGACCCAAAGGCCTCTGACTCAGAAATGACTTTTTCCTCCCTTTTAAGACGTCATCCAGCTCGGCCACAAAGACGGCCTCATTTACCTCTTCTTCTAATTCTGTGATTCCGTGTAATTGTTTGCTCGGCGGCCGACTTCGGATTAACAGCCACGGGCGGAATAAATGTACAGGTTCGGGAAGGAGGAGGAGGTGGGCGGGGAGGGAGGAAGAGGAGGAGGTGGACAGAGAGGGAGGAAGAGGAGGAAGAGAAGGAGGAAGAGGAGGAGGTGGCAGAGGGGAGGGAAGAGGAGGAGGTGGACAGAGGGAGGAAGGAAGAGGAGGAGGTGGCAGAGGGGGAGGAAGAGGAGGAGGTGGACAGAGAGGGAGAAGATGGAGAAGACGCGTGCAGTGCAGGTGGGAGGGGGGGGGAAGGAGGGAGGGGGGAGAGGGGAGGAGGAGGAGGGAGGGAGAGGGGGAAAGGAAGGAGGAAGGAGGGAGAGGGGAAGGAGGAGGAGGAGAGGGGGAAGGGAGAGGGAAGGAGGAGAGGAAGGAGAGAAGGAGAAGGACGGAATAAGAGGGAGATGTAGAAGAAGGAAAATAGATGGAGAGAGGGACGGTTGCAAAACACAAGAAAAGGGAAGACAAAGAGAAGAAGCAGAGAAACGAAATCAAAGAAAGAGAATTCCTCGTCGAGAGAACCGGAACACCTGTCCATCACACATCACAAAACCTGTATAGGACATTAAGAATTATCTTCATTACGCTCGACCTTCTCGACGCGCTTAACAACATTTCTCACAACCCTTCGCGGGGTGCTCTTCTCAAGGCTCAGCTCGAAAGCGGTGAAAAAGACGCATTAATTGTTCTTCTATTTATACCTGTTCTTCTATCAACTCCATACGTCACTCACATCTCCATCAATCAAACTACAAATCATACACACACATACGTACACATACATATACATGTACGTGTGCGTGTACCTGTGTATAAAAGGATCATAAATAAACACACACACGCACACGTAACGTATCAAACAAATATATATATAGAACGGTGGTGAGAAAGACCGATTTACCTCGCAGCCCCGCCCACGACGAAGACTTTAGTACGCATGGCAGGTAAGACCCGAGTCTTTATCCTACTTATCTCAATGTCTTTGATATCCTCCTCCTCGTACCCCCATACCTCCTCGACAAATGAGATCGTCCTTCTCGCTACCTAATTAGCATCAGTGCTCCTAATAACACCCCCTCCCCCCCGCCCCCCCCCACAACTAAGCCATTAGCTGAGGGGGAAGTGAACTTGCCTGCGGGTCGTTAGAGTAATCTTAAATGAAGCTGTTGACTGATATCATTGCGCGTTGAGGAAACAAATGCGGATTACGAATGAAGGGCCAGTTAGGTTCTAACATAGAGGTTCTGGAGGAAGAAAATTATAGAGAGAAATGGAGAGAGAGAAAGAGGGGATGGAAAAGGGAGGGAGAGGAGGAAGAGGGAAGGGAGGGAAGGGAGGGAAGGAGAGAAGGGATGAGAGAGAGAGAGAGAGAGAGAGAGGAGAGAGAGAGAGAGAGAGAGAGAGAGAGAGAGAGAAGAGAGAGAGAGAGAGAGAGAGAGAGGAGAGAGAGGAGAGAGAGAGAGAGAGAGAGAGAGAGAGAGAGAGAGAGAGAGAGAGAGAGAGAGAGAGAGAGAGGAGATAGGGAGATAGAGGAAGGGAGGGGGAGAGAGAGAGAGAGAAAGTTTATAATTGTTTGCTCAGTGTCTAAACTTCCAAAGCATAATAAATTTGCATGTCCAGGAAGAGCTGGAGTCAGAAAGAATTGAAATGGGTGAGAGGGAGAACAGGAGAGGGAGAGAGAAGGAGGAGGGAGGGGAGGGTGGAGGAAAAGAAGAGAAGAGAGGTTGGGAGGGAGGGAGAATGATTTAAGGTAGGTTTAAAGGCTGTGGGTGGAGGTGTTATGTGTGGGGAG
>NW_020869993.1:294410-309410 GCF_003789085.1 Penaeus vannamei
TCCCTCCATCCCTCCCCTCCTGTACGTCATCTGAAAGCGTTTTTGGAGAGGCGATGATCCGACGCGCGTTCTCTACGTCCTGAAGTCCCACACTGAGGGAGTGGGTTGGGAGTGGGTTGGGAGTGGGTTGGGAGTGGGTGGGGGAGAGTGGGGGGAAGGTATGGGTGGAAGTGTGTGGGAATGTTGGGGAGATGGGATTGAAAGAAGACGAGAAAGAGGGGAGGAGGAGAAGGGAGAAGGAGAGGGTATGGAACGAGCGGAGGAGAAGGGAAGAAGAGGGAAGGGAGGAAAAGGAGAGGAGAAAGGAATAGGGGAGAAGGGAGAAGACAGGGAACAACAAAAGATAGAAGGAGAGTCGAAGGGACGAGAGCAGAAGGGAAAAGAGTAAGAGGAGGAAAAAAAGATAACAGAGGACCAGAATCGAAAAAAAAAACGAAAAGAGGAGATAGAGAGAAGAAAACAAAACGTCGGAGCAGCGCAAAGATAACATCTATTACTGTCTTATTTCCTGGGCATTTATCATCTTTAACAACAATTACAACAATATTTATATACCTCTCCCCCCTTTTCTTACTCTCAGGAAAAGGATGTACAAAAAATGAAAGGAAATGGCCAATACGTCCTTTTCACATATAAAAAACGAACGACAGAGCAGGGGGGGGGGGGGAGGAGAGGGGAGAGGGTGAGAAAAACGGGAAAAGAGAGAGGGAGAGAGAACAAAATCACAGTAATAACTTATTCACTCCCATTCGCCTACGTCAAAATCACCGGGCGCGGGATCGTAATCAGTCCATGCAGCGATACGCGAAATGCCTGTTTTGCGCAACGCGAAAAACCGCGGAAACGAGGGGCCAAAAAACGCGAATATCAATCACGGGCCAAACTGTTCTCTTCCGTCGCCCCTTCGTGCTCTGCGCTCGGATATTTCATTAATTCCCCATGGCCTTATTCGCTTACAATTTCTTCTTATTAGTCTCTATCTTCCCGTGTGATCCTTTTTGTTTCTTGTTTCGCTCTCATTGTACGCACTTCTTAACTTCTTCACTTATGCAGCTATTTTTTTTTTTTTTTTATTGTCCTCTTCTTTCTTTTCTATCTATCTCCGACTCCCCCCCCCCCCACCTTACTTAGCCCTTTCTCCTCTCTCCTATCTCCAATCATTTCTTCCTTCTTTCCCTTCTCTGCTTTCCTCCTATCACCTTCTCTACCTACTCCTCTCACTCTCCCCTCCCCAAAACCTCTCTCCCATCTCCCTTCTTCAACTCCCCCATCCCTAGTTCCCCTTCTCACTTCCCACAACCCCTTCTCCAACTCCCCCTCCCCATCCCCACTTCCCTTCTCACCTCCACACCTTTCCAACTCCCTCCCTCTCCTCTTTCCCCCCTCGCCCTTAGTTCTCCTTCTCACCTCCCCCACCCACCCCCACACCGTCTGCACCCCTTCCATGTTCCCATCTCCCCTTCCTCACTTCCGATTCCGATTTTCCCCAATCCCCTTTCCATCTCCCCAGTCTCTACTTCCCCTTCTCCAACCCCACCCTCTCTCATCTCCCCTGTTCCTAGTACCTCTTCTCACTCCCACAACCCCTTCTCCATCACCCCTCCTCTCATCCCACCCATCCTAGTACCCCTTCTCACCTCCCCCCCCATCCCCTCCCTCCCCACCGTCTGCTCCCCCACCATGTTGCGTGTCTGGCCCCGTCCCGATACCATCTATGCAAAGGGCTGTTTGCCGTATGCGATTTTCATTCGGCGCCTTTAGTCCGCCTCTTATCTACAACACACAAACAAGATGAAGTCAAGATTAATAACAAAAAAAAAAAAAAAAAAAAAGAATACAATTTCGTTTCACTTCCATCAACGCTTCTCCTTATTCTCTTTTCCCCATTCTCCTTCTTCCCTCGTTCGCCCTCGCTGAACAACCAGACAGCCTGAAGTCCAACGATAAGGCCCCCGCCAGGAAGAGGAGGAGGAGGGGGGGGGGGGGGTTGGAGCGAGAAGAGTGCCAATCACATCCGCTGTGGCACGCAAGTCACGTGATCCTGCCAGTCTGAATGAGGTTAATGATGAAGAAAAGTGAAAGGAGGAAAAGAAAGAGAAAAGAGGGCGAAGAGGGACCCTTTCCCGGGCGAGATCCGAGTGCGAGGCGAGAGAAGAATAGACAGGTGACCATCGCGCTCGACAAGGCGTTCTCAGGGCGCATACAAGGCGCCGGTGTTTTTGTCTCGGAAGCGAGGAAACAGACGGAGGGAGAGGAAATTATAACACACACACACACACACACACACACACACACACACACACACACATATATATATATATTATATATATATATATATATATATATATATATATATTGTATATATGTATGTATATGTATGTATGTATGTATATGTATGTATATATTTGTATATGCATGTATGATATGTAAGTATGTTTGTGTACACATATAATATATAATATATATATATAATATACATATATATATATATATATATACATATACATGCTATACACACACATACCACACACATACACACACACACACACACTTAAGAAAGAAAAGAAGACCAGGGAAGAAAGAGAGAGAGAGAGAGAGGTCGCCGGTCGTGTGAAACCAAGGGGCGGAAGAGACCAGGTGGGAACGCATAGTGCATGCTCCATCATGCAAGATAGAGCGCATGACCACACCGCGAGGCACATCTGATATAAAGCGGCTGATCATGATCGCCGGGGTCGTGACTCGGTGGTTGTGGACGAGATGGAAGAAGGGGGGGGGGGGGGGGAGGAGGAAAGGAGAGGAGGGGAGAGGAGGAGAGGAGGAGGAGAGAAAGAGGAGGAGGAGGGGAGGAGGAGGAGAGAAATAGGGGGAGGAGGGGAAGAGGAGGAGGAGGTGATAGGGGAGGGTAGAGGAAGTAAGGAAGGAAGAATGGTGGGGGGGAAGGGGGAAGGGAGAGAGTAGGAGGAGGGGATCAAGAAGGGGTTAGAGGATGAGTAAATGGAGGAGGAGGGGGAGAAAGAGAAGGCGGAGATAGAGGAGAGGGAGGAGGGAGAAAACGAGTAGGAGGAGAGAAGTTTAAACGTGGGAGAGGATGAGGAGAACAAGCAGGAGAAGCGAGAGGAAGAAGAAGAAGGGAAGAGAGAGAGGGAGAAGAGGAGGAGTGAGGAGATGATGAAAAAGAAGAAGAACAAGGAGGAGAAGCGGATGAAAAGAAGAAGGGGAGAAAGGAGGAGGAGGAGGAGGAGGAGAAATAAGAAATGGAAGCGTGAATTCACACTCGGAAACGAAAGACTAGTATATGACAGATGGAAAGAAAGAATAAACACAGAGAAAGCAAAAAAAGGAGACAGAGGAGAGGGAAGAAGACGGGGTGATGTCAGAGGAGGAAACGATGGAGTGGGTGGCGTTGGGGGAGATAATGATAGTAGGGAGAGGGGAAGGGGAGGGGAAGGGGAAGAGGAAAAAGATTCTAGGTAACAGATTACGGATGAAATATGAACTCGTTTGGAGGGTCAGGTGTTATCTTGAAGATGAGGCAGGGGAGGAGGGGGAGGAGGAGAGGAAGAAGAGGCGGAAGCGGAAAAAGGAGGAAAAGGGGGAGCAGAAGTAGAAGGAGGAGAAGAGAAATAAAGAAAGGAGAATATGAAGAATAAAGAAGAGGGGAGGGAGGAAGGGGAAGAAGAGAAACAAGTAAAAAATACAGGAGGAAGAAGAGAAAAAGTAGAAAATACACGAGGAAGAGGAGGGTAAGAAGTACGTGAGAAACCAATGATAAGGAGATTAGGAAGGTGCAAGAAGGAGAACAAAAAGAAAGGAAAGGACGAAGAAAAGACATAAACGCAGGGAGGGAGGAAGGAACATAGAACGAAATATAAAAAAGAGAAAGGGAAGGAAGGAAGAATGAATCGACACAAAACGAAAGGTCAGAAGGTAGAAAGAGAGACAGGAGGGAAGAAGGAAAAGAACGTAGACCGAAAGGTAATGAGGGAAGGAGGAAAGGAAGGAGGGAGGCAGGGAGGGAGGGAAGAGGGAAAGGAAGGAGGAGGGAGGGAGAGGAGGGAAGGAGGAAGGAAGAAGGAAGGATGGAGGGAGGGAGAGGAGGGAAGGAGGAAAGGAAGAAGGGAGGGCCTCCATATCTCGGGAGGAAATGGATAATCAATGTCTACCTCGGCCGGGTGATCTACCTGCGTGATGATGACCGTAAACGATGGCTCCTTATTTCAGACGGAGACGGAGGCGCCCCCCTCTCTTTCGTTCGTCTACATCATTCCACTTTTGTAATTCATGTTTGAAAAGGAATCGTTCGCGGGCGCTGGTGGCAGTGGGGGGAGACGGGGAGAGGGAGGGAGGGAGGGAGGGAGAGACGGAGAGGGACAGAGAGCGGGAGCGATGGAGGGAAAGAGGGAGAAATGGGGAGGCAGGGAAGGAAGGAGAGAAGACGAGAAGAGGAGGATGAGAAGGAGAGAAAGTTCGTGCGCGCGCGCGCGTCAGCACGTTCACGCAAGCGTGTGTTCGCGTGTTGTACAGCAAGCTCTCTTCAAGTGCGTCTGCACATGAGTGCACCAGATGTACATAATTACGAATGACTTTGCACAGAGCTCGCCGTAATCCCGCAATTCCCCCGAATATCGGAGTTCTCGCTTCCCGTAACCAAGTTTTCCTAAAGCGCCCCCCCTCCCCCCCCCCCTCGCCCCCGACAGCGCAATCACGCGCAGCGCCGGAACTTATGCATCCGATTGCGCCGCTGGGAAGAAGAATCCTGTTAGCGGCCGTCGCGGCGATCCTCTCGCGCCAGATTACTCCGCCGGTTGGAGGCGCAAGAGCACTCTTACGTCTCAACTTTAAGCGCAGATGTACGGCCGGAATGGCGTCCAATAATAGCGGCGATACCCGGTATTACGACCAATATACCAATCGAGCCATAATCAGAATCGGGATCCTCTTTTGCCAGCGGGTTGGTCTTTAATATCACGTCGATGTTTACTAAAAATCGAGACGTTTTTGAAAAGGAAAATGCTACTACAATTTCGTCCATTCTGAAGAAGCCCATTTCTTGGATTCCCATAATATGCCGAATCACCAGTTTTGAAAATAACCATATTCTCAAAGTTGAAAATACTGCCTCATCAATGCCGGAAATATTGCTTCATGAATCCTGGAAAAATATGGTTTATTGATATCGAAAATGCCATTTTGTCACTTCCAAAAACATTCGCCAATTTTCACTGATTCACCAAAATACCATTTCATCAATAATAATGATAATAACAATCATAATAACAAAATAATAACGATAATGATAACCATTATTATTACTATTATCATCATTATCATTAGAATACCAATAATAATAATAACAAAATGGCAAATCTTTAAAGGTGCCACTTTTTTGTTGTTCCAAAAAATACCATTTGATAAATTACGAAAATAATGACATTGCAAAAATTTCGAAGATGGGGTGGAATGGAGGTGGAAACTGGGTGGGAGAAGGGTTGGTGGAGGTTGGGGAGCGGTGGAAGAATTGGTGGAGTAGGCGTGGTGGAAGGAGAACTACTGAAGGTGAGAATAAAGGGTGGAAGGAAAATTGGTGAAATGGCGTGTGGCTCAGCGAAGAAGTGGAAGAAGGAGGGGAGGGGGGGTGAAGGAAGAGAAGGGAGGGGAAAGAAGTGAGGGAAGAGGGGGGAGAAGTCGGGGAAGATGGGGGAAAGAAGTGAGGGAAGAGAGAGAGAACGGGAAATGAGGAAAGAAAGAGGGGAAGAGGAGGGGGAAGTTAAAAGAAGTGAGGGAAAATTTGGGGAGAAGTGAGGGAAGAGGGGGGAAGGGAGGAGGCAGAACTATCGATGGTGGTCGAGCCAATTAAACCATCTGAGGACGTGTCGTTAATCACCAATAATTGGGTTGTACAGGGAGGATATTGCTCCGGTCGTGACGGAGGCTGGGGTGTCGGTAAGGGGCCTGGGAAGGGGGTGGAGGGAGGGAGGGAAGGAGGGAACTGGGGATGGAGGGAGGGAGGGAAGGGGGGTAAAAGGGGTCTGGGGCTGGAGGGAGGGAAGGAGGGGCTTGGAGGGAGGGAAGGAGGGGCCTGGGGAGGGGGGAAGGAGGGGCCTGGGATGGAGGGGAGGGAAGGAGGGGCCTGGGGTTGGAGTGGAGGGAGGGAGGGAAAGGGAGTGTATTTATTGGTGAAAGCAGTTTCGCGCGAAGCCAAAAAGGATTTGAGCTTTAATGAGAAGAAGAGCATTACCGCCGAGAGGTCTAGACTATTTTCTTTCGCCAACTGACTTTCTTTTCGTGAATTGTGAATTGTCGAAATCTACTGCAGATTGCCGTGATGCAATAGATATCACACATAGATTTTTCGGATTTATATATATATATATTTTTTTTTCTTTTTTTTTTTTGGGGGGGGGCAAAAACAAAAAGAAGCATATACATTCGAACTGAATGAGTATTTATACAACCAGCTATCAGCTCCATACATATATAAATATATATGCAAAATGGTAATTATAACGGTGCATAAAGATATAAACATATAATTTTCCTAAATAGTAATAGTAATACTACTACTACTACTACTACTAATAATAATAATAATAATAATAAATAAATATAAATGGAAATAACAAGGAAAACAACATCATCGCCAATAGCAGCAACAACAGCAGCAACAATAACACCACCAACAGCAATACAAATCACATAAATGAATAAATAACCGAAAAAGTCAAGAACACAAGTGCCGAAAAATCATTCCAGCAAAAGCAATTAAAAGCTGCAGCAACCCAAAATGTGCACGCTTTGTGGCGACTAATAAACCGATGCAAAAGGGTATATGAAGCCTACATATCATTAAAACTTTTTAAAACACTATATAACGAAAGACGAGGGATGCTTTTTTCCCCCCTCCCGTTCATCCCAGAATAGAGTAATGGCATTTTCCGGTCTGATCCTATTCCCACGTTCATTACATCGCCCTCATTATTCTTATTCGATCCCCGTATCATTTATCCGTTCTCGCTGTCACGCCCTCTCTTCTTGCCAAAGGCGGAAAATATGACTTGTAAACGTCGGATGCCTTTGTTCACCGGATAAAAGCGGCCAGCAACTAACAAATGGAAGTTCAATGTCAAAGGACGCCCCGACAAGGGAATGAAGTTGGCCAATATGACTGAAATAAGGGGCTAATTAAGGCACGGGGTCTGTGTGACGAGCTCCATGTCACAGATCAGAAGAGCTTTGGACTCAAAATGCACCGATGTAACAATTGGAAAATACGATGGTCCGCCCTCATTCTATGTGGGATAAAATATATATTCACTTTTTTTTTGCCGCCTTTATTGGTTGGTTTCCTGGTCAACTGGTTTGTCAAAAAGTTACGGACGGATTGTGATTATAAAAAAAGAAGAAAAAAAAAGGTAGGCACTGATTGCGACTATAAAAAAGAAAAAATGAGAAGGAAAAAAAACATGGGGCATCGGCTTGTAATTACAAAAAAGAAAAATAGGAAAAAAGAAAAAATAGGGGGCAGCGGATTGTAATAAATAAAGGAAAAATAATGAAAACACGGGGCAGCGGATTGTAATCATAAGAAAAAGAGCAAAAAAGAGGGGGCAGCCATGACGTAGGAGTAGCTATTGGTGGTGAACCGGATCTGAGTACGGATTCAGGACCCAAATGAAGGATTCACTTCAAAGATGAATCACCCCAGAAAAAGGGTCTGCTTGAAAATTCCAAAATCGAGGATTTATTGATAGTATGAGTCATTCCCGAAAATGGATCTGTTGAGAAATTAATTATTGCAAAACCGTTACCATTTCAGTTTAGGGCACATTGATCCCTTTGTGCTTTGTGGAGTTGTTACTCGAGTCTGTACTTCAGGAAGGATTCTGAACCGAAAGGAAAAGGTTGTATCGACGCATCACTTTCCACTCGTCGATTCGAAACTACATTTGAGAAAACGGGTCTAGCAGTTTTCGGATCGTCAAGCGTAGGTCTTAGGATCTGACGTTCGGACACATACACACCCGCACACGCACACGCACGCGCGCGCGCGCACATGCACAAACACACTTGCGCACACAGACACGCATACACTCACACATATTACTGGAATATACATACATTATGTACAAACAGTATATGCGTTAACGTCAAAAAATGTGTGTGTGTGTGTGTGTGCGTTCGTGCGTTCGTGCGTGCGTGCGTGAAGAAAACCTTTTTGGACAATGACAGCGATACCTTTTCGTGCGTGCGCGTATGCGCGTGCGTATACGTGAAGAAAACCTTTTTGGACAATGACAGCGATACCAGCACACCCTTTCAATCCCCACTAAACTGAACATCGATGATGAGGTTATTTATACATATAAACAAATCTAAACTCAAAACCATCGTCAAGGTTCGTTTCGCGTCGCCGAGTTCAAAGTAATATAAGATTATCTTCGCTCTGCGGCGCGCCCGCCACACTGAAACACGAATGAAAAATTCAGTGACGGAAATACATTCGAATTATTGTCCAACATCTTTTTTTCAGTTCCATAAAAACCCCACTTTAGTATTTCATATCCTAGTGAATTTATCAGCACCATAACAAAAATATGATATATTTCAGGGGGCGAAAAAGGTCACAGGTTAAACAGTAAAAATTCGCAACGGCTCCTGCATTTGCAAATATAACCTTTTGCCACTCTCTGGCAACAAAGATTCCATTTTACATGCAACGACAACCAAAAGCACTAGAAAACAACAAAAATAAACATTGAAAAAAATATAAGTAAAATTGAAAGCTTATTAGTAACAAAAACAACGACACTCGAAGCTTATCAGGAAAACCTCGTGCCCAGATAATCAAAATCACATTTGATACAACTACAACAACAACAACAGCAACAAGTCCCTCAAATATATCAGCTAAACCTCATGCCCTGAAAATCGAAAGCACATTAGAAACAACAGAAACAACAAAAACAACACGCCACTCAAAAGAGTCACCTTAAAAATAAACAGCCAAAATCTCCCTTAAAAATTAAACAAGAATTAAACACGAGAACCCAAACTTGTCAGAAATTCGAAGTACTAACCTACGCCTTTAACACAGAAGAAGAGGAAGAAGAACAACAACAACAAGAACAAAACAAGAACTAAAAAAGAAAAAGGAAGAAGGAAAAAAGTCACAACCGACTCGTACCTAAACCGGCTCTCCCGCATCATTCTAAGTCTTCGCAGCCGCAGGAACAGAATTACACACGTTCGCGTCAAAGGATTCCTCTTCCGCATGGATATCCGAACCAGGTACACACTCGAGAATTATTTATAGCGTCCCTTCCGACGGCGCTAATGAATAATATTCGTGGCGACGGAAAATGATTACGAAATCATTGCCGGATTCCGATTGCCCTGGGACTGGCGGCCGAGACTGCTGGCACGGTGGCAATGGCGTTTTTCAGCCTGGCACTCGTGATGGCACTGTTTAGATCATTTCGCTTCCGAAGTTTCCGGGAATCCCGGTGTCGCGTCTTCAAGGCTCTCTCGCTCGGATTCTCTCCGTTTCTTTTTTATCTTTCTCTCCTCCTCTGCTCTCTCTCTCTTATTCTCCCTTCCTCTCTCTCTATCTCTCTCTCTCTCATTCCACATTCCCTTCTCCCTTTCTCTGTTTCTTCCTGCCTTCCCTTTCCCTGTAAAATTCCTCTTCTTACTCTTTCCCATGCATCTTCAAACTTCAATCCCCCTCGACTTCACGTCAAACTCCCCCTTTCCCTTTCCCTCTTTATTTCCGTTTTCCCACTCACACTCCTACTCATTCCACTTCTCCTCCTCCCACTCCCACTCTTACACCCATTCCTTACTCCACTCCCCTGTTCCTCTCCCTCCCACTCTTACACCCATTCCCCCACTCCCATCCCCCTCCCTTTCCCTCTCCCCAGTGACGTCCATCCCTCTCCCGAGCCTTGCTATCGGACACATTAAAGTTCATTGGCGGCGAGCGTTCGGACGGCGAGCAGGTCCCCGCATCCCTCAAATGGCCAACGCACAGCCCGTCGAAAGGGTCTCGCTCTCTCCTATACAAAAGTAACTTTATTCTACTTTATTACATTTATTACATTTAGTTAAATTATCACATTTATTACATATTACATTTGTTACATTTATTACATACATTTGTTACATTATTACATTATCATATTATTACATTTTTTACATTACCACATTTTCATTTTTACATTATCTCATTTATTACATATTATTACATTTGTTACAAGTGTCATTGCATAAAAAGTAAGTGTACAGGACATGTAAATATGAGGTACACATGGAATTAAAGACTATTGTTATTGCATGAAAGATAAGTTTACAGAACGTGCAAATATAAGGTAGACATAGAATTAATGGTTGTACATTTTAGTCGGGCTTATTATATCTAGAAACCTAATTAAGGAGATGCGCCTTTAATTTTCTATTGAAATTAGAGGTTCGCGGAAAATGTACACTCTTGAAGAAATACGAAATAATTCTATGGTAGTTACATATTCGTATCCAAATAGATAAATATTTAGAAAATATGATCACATAATTGAGGTAAAATCTAATATATTCAAAACATATTCAAGTGCTTCCCCGCGTCAAAAAATATAAACAATAAAAATAAAAATAAAATAAAAATAGTAATAAACAAAATGATAAGAAATAAAAAAAAACAAAAAAATAAATCGTAAAAACAAATACAAAAACAGCAAACCAAATCCCCAACCCCCACCAAAGGCCAACCCCCCACCAACCCCATACCCCCCCCCAACCAAGAGTCCGGCGATTAAAACCCAGGACGAAACTCGACGGAGCTCCAGGTACCCTCATCGCCCACGACTAAACAGGACGATGCCCGGGCCCGCGACACGTCATTCCCCAATCTCTGGTCGCTGATAAATCAATGTAGGGTACACCTGCCTGGGAGGAACGCGAGGGGAGGGAAGCAGGGAGGGGGGGGGGGAAGAGGAAGATGAGGAAGGAGGGGAAGAGGCGGGGGAAGGGAGAGGGAGAGAGAGAGGGGAAGAGGAGGAGGAGGAGGAGGAGGACGCGGGTGAGGAATGAGGGAGGAAGGAAAGGGAAAGAGGAAGGGAGGGAGAGGAAAGGGAGGAGGGTGAGGAAGGGAAGGAGGAGGGAAGGAGTGGAAAGGAGGAGGAGGAGGAGAGGAGGACGCGGGGAGGTAGGGGGAGAGGGGAGGGACAGAGGAGGAAAAGGGGGAGTAAGGAGGGTAGTAGGAGTTAGAAGTGGGGAAGACTGAGGAGAAAGAGAAGGGGGGGGGAGGGCGGAAGCAAGTAGGGGAGACGAAAGGTTGAGAGAGAGGGAGAGCTGGTGGAGGAGGAGGAGGAGAATTGGGGGAGGGGGGAGGGGGTACGGGGAAGAGCGAGAAGGGTACAAAGAAGCCGGGACGTCGTCAGCCACGTAATTAAGAACGTCTATCACGACGTCGACGACTCGTCAGCGACGGAGCATCTACCTCCCCCCCCCCCTACCCACTCCCAGGTCTCTTCCGCTAACGCCCATAAAAAAAACACAGCAAGCAACGGAAAAAGGCGTATCCAAAGGGAGGGAATCAATAGGTAAACAATGCAGCCCCGCTTGTTCTAACGACGCGCGCCACGTTCGCCGGCTTTCGTCTTCTCCGACGTCGCGCGATAATTGAACTTGTCCATCATGAAGGCGTGTGATTGACGCATTAAATGAGTACATTAAGGCCAGAGAGGAGGGGTGGCATGGGGGGAGGGGGGGTAGGGGGCCTTTGTAGCACTCGCCTGGGTGCGTGCGCGCGCGCCTGGACCTGCATCACATCGCATCTTCTGGTACGAGAATAATCATAAGGTATTTATGTCGTTTATATATGTCAATGTGACATGTGTTATATGCCAATGCTTTATCACTTACTGACTGATCACCTATCGATTCAGATTGATGGTAGATAAAGGATATGAGAGAGAGAGAGAGAGAGAGAGAGAGAGAGAGAGAGAGAGAGAGAGAGAGAGAGAGAGAGAGAGAGAGAGAGAGAGAGAGAGAGAGAAATACTTAATGAAAAAGTAAGATAAAAAGTATAGGAGGGGGAACTAACATTTTATCACAGGAGACCGTAAGGTTCGATTCATGACTGCATTCCTACAAACCCTGAGAAGCAATGCGGATTAACCACACACAACCACACACACCCCAAACACACAGACAACACACACGAATAACCTAACACAGCATACACCAACGGCGCAATTACACACACTACAACACGCACGAATAAATATACACAGCATACACACGCACAATATATACACACAGCATACACAATACACATGCGAGCGGGGGCATGGGCGGTGGAGGGCATGCCGCAGGTGTATCATTCAAAATAAATACCTGCAAATGAGCAAAGAAAATAATACCCTCTCAGCGTTTCCACTCACACAGCAAGGAATTCCACGATAACATGCACACACAACTAATCACGACTTATAATCAACTTAGATGCTTAATTGTGGAATCTGTGCAACATGTCTACGCACTCAACAACGTGCAGCCAAAACATCTGAATATGAGGCACGACATGAAAAGTCACTTCCTTGAACATGTTACATTCATGTTGAATATATAAGCATTACCAATCTACTAATCATAATTGTTGTTGCTGTTGTTGTTGTTGATATTGCTCTTATTATCATCATAATTGCAATGATATTATCAGCATTATTATTATCGTAAAATAATTATTTCTACTCTTCAATCCTCAAGGTAAAGTCAAGTCAAGTAAAAGAAAAAAAATAGAAACATTAATGAAGGAATACACTGATGTAAACCCATTTTCACAAAAAAATATCAATTCACAGTTTAATATTTTTAATTACTCTGCGGCTAATGCAATAATGAATTGAATATTGCAATACAAAGGCTAGAACGAAATTTAAATAACAATATAGCCGTCCGTGCGATTTGAAGATAATAGCGAGGAAGTTCACGTTTGATATTCTAAGAATAAATCAGGGAGATTAATCAGTAGAATAAGGAGGAAGAAGAGGATAATAATTAGTAATAGTAATAGTAGTAGTGGTAGTAATAATTGTAATAGTGATGATAATAATAACAATAACAGTAGTAAAAAATAATGATACTGATACTGATAGCAATGGAAATAATGATGATGATACTAGCACTAATTCCAATACTAATAAAAATGTAATAATAAGAATAACACCAATAAAAAGAACACAAGGAGTAAAAACTATATATATAGTAGTAAATAAAATAGAAAAAATAATGATAACAATGATTATCATTATTATTATACAACAATTGATGATAACAAAATTAACAAGAAAACAATACTGCATGATGATAATGATTAACAAAAAAACAACAAAAAAAGTCACGGTTATCATTATTATTACTATCTGCAGAAAAATGCACACGGCAAAAACTTACATGTACATTATTTTTTGTCCTTTATTACTATTCATAATTATCATAAATTATCATAATTTCCTTCCTTTCTCTTTTTTCACCGTTCCAAGGAAAATCATAACTATGACTTTAACTACACTTCTCTCCTTGTCTGTCTGTCTACCTGTCTCAACCAAAGCCAGCAATCAAATTAGATCTCATTTCACTCTATCTGCTTCTCTCTTCATCTCTGTCTTTCTTTTTTTTTCTTTTCTCTGTCTGTCTGTCTGTCTGTCTCGCTCTCTCTACCTGTCTCTCTCTCTCTCCCTCTCTCTCTTCCTCTCCCTCTCGCTATCTCTCTTCTCTTCTCTCTTCTCTTCCCCTCCCTTCTCTCCTCTCTCTCCCCTCCCTTCTCTCTTTCTCTCTCCCCTCCTCTCTCACACTCTCTCTCTCTCCTCTCTCTCACTCTCTCTCTCTCTCACTGTCTCTCCCTTCTCTCGTCACTCTCTCTTCTCCTCCCTCTTTCTCTATTCTTCTCCTCCCCCTCTCTCTCTCTCTCTCCTCCCTCTCTCACTCTCTCTCTCCTCCCTCTCATCCTCTCCTCACTCTCTTCCCTCCTCATCTCTCTCTCTCTCTCTCTTCTACTCCCTCTTCCCTCTCTCTCATTCTCTCTCACTCTCATTCTCTGTCTCCCTCCTTCTCTCTCACTTCCTCTCTCTCTCTCATTTCTCACTCCCTCTCTCTCTCTCATTCTCTCATCTCCCTCTCTCTCATTCTTCTCCTCCCTCTCCTTCTCTCTCACTTCCCTCCTCTCTCTCTCTCCTCTCCTTCTTTCTAACTCCTCCTTCTCTCCCTCCCTCTCTTCTCTCCTCCCTCTCACTCTTCCCCTCCTCCCTCTCCTACGTAATCTGATACACCTTCCTCTATCCGCCCAACCATATACATCGGCAAACCGGAGATTAATGTGGGTGGGCGTGTCCGTGCTGGGGGGCGTGGCTGCGGTAAGCGTAAGGGCGCAGGTGGCACGGAAGAGGGAGAGAGGGGGGGGGGGGAGAGTGAGAGGGGTAAGGGGGCAGTATAAAAAAAAAAAAAAAAAAAACGCCGTAATGATCTAAATTTATCTGCCATTCTTCCTTCTTTCAATCTTTGGGGTCTTCGCTATTGAAACAAAAAACAAACAAACAAACAAACAAACACTATCTTTTAAATCTACAATAACCGGTTCGGAGTTTTGAAAATCTACACAACACGGTAATGTGATACAGACGCTGCTTCGGTGGAAAAATTTTGCCAACGTTTCAGCAATTTTACGAAACAAACTGCACATTCTCAAGCATTCCTACATCACCTGGTGTAATGGCATGATGTAGAAACTGAAATCGAAAAAGGGAAAGCAAAAAAGGCGAAGGAGAAAAATAGAAAGAGGAGAAGGAACAGGATGAGGAGCCGGAGGAGGAGCAGGAAGAAGATAAAGAAAAACGTTTATTTACTTATACATATGTAATATTTTCACGGATAAACAGATATTGTTTATTTCTGTCATGAATTAATCAACCAATGAACGAACACAGACACCTACATACTTATATG
>NW_020869993.1:314410-324955 GCF_003789085.1 Penaeus vannamei
GTAATAACACGACAGGAGAGACGGACCCAAAGTATTCTGATCATTGCTAGCAGCGTAAGAGTTACGAGGCCAACAGACTAGTAGCTCCCGACAAAGGTCTATTAAAATGGTCGTAATGATGTGAGAGTAGGAAGTAAAAGTAGAGTATTAGTAAAAAAAAAAAAAAAAAAAAAAAAAAAAAAGTGAAAAACGAAAAAAAAGGTGGTTGAATATTATTAGATACAAAGAAAAAAGAAAAAGGTAGTAGAGTATTATTTAAAAAAAGGAAAAAAAGTTGAAGGTAAAGTTGAAAGTAGTTGACGTGTGGCAACAACGGCATTACTACTATTATAGTGATTGACATTCACATTTCCAGTACTTTTACAACCGTACTGATGCTGCTGATAATGCCTATGCTACTATTAAAGCTGCTAATACAGTACCTACTACAGCTTCTATTGCTACTAATACCAAAAAACAAAAGAACAATAACACTTATGATGTGATACCACCAGAAGTCATAGCTATGTTATAAAAATACGCCAGTAGGAATAATCAAATTGAGAAAAAATCTACTAGATTGATAACAATAAGGATATTAAGCTTAATAATAATAATGATAATTATGATAATGGTACAGCAATAATGATAATAGTAAAATTATCATTATTAGTAGTAGTATTATAACAACATAAACAACAGTAAATACAACCTAGTGCTACTAAAATGACAGAAATTGTGTTAAAAATATGGCTTAAACATTCAAAAATAAAACAAACAAAGGAATTCTACAAGAAACGCTGTAAAGAATGGAAACAGAATAAGGATACTTTACCAGCCTCCTCCTCTGTATAACAAAAGATAATTTACGAAATTTAGGCCTATCTAGACACTCGGGGGGCAAATTGGGGGCTTCCTCCCCGGCATCGTGATGAGGAACAAAAAAGCGTCTTTCTGAACCTTTTACATATCTCCATTATTTTCCTCTAGACACGCTTGTAGGAATCCAAAAATATATAAACATTAGGCTTCCCCCCGCTCCTCTCTCTCTCTCTCTCTCTCTCTCCCTTTTCTCTTTTATTCATTTCCTTTGTTATGGCTCTCTCTCTGTCTCTGTCTAACTCTCTCTCTCCCTGTATCTCTATCTCTTCTCTGTCTCTGTCTTTCTCTTCTCTCTCTCTCTCTCTCTCTCTCTCTCTCTCCTCTCTCTCTCTCTCTCTCTCTCTCTCTCTCTCTCTCTCTCTCCTCTCTGCCTCCTCTCTCTCTCTCTCTCTCTCTCTCTCTCTCTCTCTCTCTCTCTCTTCTCTCTCTCTCTCTCTCTCTCTCTCTCTCTCTCTCTCTCTCTCTTTCTCTTTCTCTCTCTCTCTCCTCTTTGCCACCTCCTCCTCCCTCTTCGATTTCCCTCTCACCGTCTTTCTTTCCTTCCCTATGAACCCCATTCCCTTTTATTCCTCTGACACACGCGTCACCTCACATAATCATTCTCCGTCACACTTTCACCGTCGTTTATGCGATTTACATCTTAACGACACTCTCTCTCCTTGAACTTTCTTCCTCCACCCTTCACTGCTCTTGCCCCCCCCCTCCCCAGCCTCACCCCACTCTCTGTCTTTGTCTGTTTATCTATCTATCTATCCGTTGTTTTTATCGGGTGTTTCCACTCCCCCTTCTTTATCTATTGTCTCTAAAATTTCTTCATTCTCCTTCACACTACTTATCTTTCTCTCTCTCTCTTTCTCTTTCTTCCTCTCTTTTTTTCTCTCTCTCCCCTCAATCTTTTTCTTATTCCCTCTCCCTCTTCCTCTCTCAACCGGCCCATCCCCTCCCTCCTTCTCTCTCTCTCCTCTTTCACGTATACCCATTATCTTCCTTGTGATCCTTCCCCCTTCCCTCCCTCCCTTCCTCCTTCCCTCCCTCCCTCTTAACGTTACCCATCCACTACCCACCCACCCTCCCCATCCGATCCACTCTCAACCTCACCCTCCCTTTCCTCACCTGTCTCTTTTCGGCTTTATACATCCAGCAAATTATAAATCTATTCCCGCTGCCCATCGTCAATCCCAGGCGACACGTCTCAACAAATTAGAGGAGAGCCTAAGAGAGCCTATATGTTGCGGAAAGACAAGTATATTGCTAGGCCTAAAACTCCTCTTAAACCTAAGCATTCCCGCGAGAGACAGGGGGGAGTGTGGGGGGAATGGTCCTACTGCTCGTGTGTGCTGGTGTGTCCATGCTGTGTGTATGTGTGTGTGTGTGCTGTGGCCTGTATGTATGTAATCATCAATATGTGCATTAAAGTGGGGTAGAACAAGTGGTAGTAATATAGTAGATAAACCGATCTGCGGGATAGATGGGACGAGGGTAGGGGTCTTAATTATATATATACTACACTATAGTGGGGAGGACGTAATGGATAACCGATTTTGTGGGGAGCGCGGAAGGGAGGGGATTCTGGGGTGAGATATGAACCCTTAAGCAACCTTCAGATAAGCCCAGGGACGAGTAAATGTTGTTGATATATAAGGTATATACTTGAGGGGAATGTCTAGTTGAGTACTGGACGAAAAGAGTGGCGAGGCAGAGAAGTGCCCATGCATACACGGTTTCACATGCCTCATATAAAGAGAACATAAGGACAACATACCAATTAGTGTGAGTGATATCACAGAAATGGCACAAACACCGCAACGCCAAACACACACAACAGCAGGTGGAACGACGGACACAACAAAGACACACACAAGAGGGGAAGCACAACGGACACGACGTGAGCACACAGATCCCCTCCCACCCGTGACACACACACACACTCGAGCTTACCAACAACACAACACGCGGTGACAAACTTCAAACCAAACCGCGAACAACACTACAAAACTTAGCATACACCCTCCATTTCTTATTCCACTATCCCTGCACCACTCATTCCATCCCCCACATACCATCCACACGTATACATCACACATACTCCACCCCACTCATCGAAATACCTTGCACCCACAACCACATTCTTTACATAAGCATCTACACTATTATTCCTAAAATTCGTATTTCAGATTCCTCCGTTAACCGTTTTTTTCCAAGATTTAGACGTATTGCATGCAGGGCCAAGGCAACCACTGATATTTCTCTATATCCCAACTAACATGTATACTACTGCCTAAGCTGTACTCCTCGAATGGCTGCGTTCTAGTGCGTGTAATTGTGACTATTCATATATTATATATATATATCATATTATATATATTATATATATAATACTATATTATATATATTACTTTATAATTATCATAACAATATAGTTAGGCCTATGTGCCTATATATACCTATCTAATTTACTAGCCTTATATATATATATCATATATATATTGATAATCTGTATAAGTATAATACCTATATATGTAATAATGTAATATACCTTGATACTCTGTGCTTTTATTATTCACTTTATCTTGCATTCCCTATAACATATATGTATAAGGTGCATATGTATAAATGTAATTAAATTATATCGTGCCATAAATAATAAATATGTGTGTGATCGCGTGTGTGTGAATACACAACCTACGCTTTTTCCATTCGGGTGCTAGCGGTTGGTTTTTGCTCGGCGCCTTTCCTTCCCGCTCGGAATGGTCGTGTGTCGTGTGTGTGTGTTGTGTGTGTGTGTGTGTGCTGCCATTATGACCTTACATGATGTGTATGCGTTCTAACTATTGTTGTGTGTGAGTGTGTCAGTTCGCCTCCGATTTAGCGCCCCTTCTCTGTTTTTACTTTGTCTTGCTCTATTACGTTGTGTGCTCAACTCTCATAACCCTTCCTGCGCCCGCCCGACCCTCTCTGCTTCATTCTATCCTCGTCGAATCCTGAACAACTTTGTCATATTCCGTGGTGTTATCACCCCGTGCATGTCTTCTCACAGACCCTGCGTGCCCGACTTCGATGTGTGTATGTGCTAGCTGTGTGTAGTAGCGGGCCTGTTGTTGAATGTGTGTTTGTATTACACATGTGTATGTATATAGATTACGACTATCTATATAAATTCCTATGCATGTGAATGTACTCGCATGTAGGTGAATATGTATGTATATATGCAAATATGTTCAGAATCGTGCTGTGTATATGTATGTAAATATGTACATGAACATCTGTGAATTAGTCCTCCCCTTTTTTCCCCCTCTCCTCCCCTCTTCCCCTTCTTTCCCCCTTTTTTTCCCTTTTCTATCCTCGCCTTCCCCCCTCTCTCCTCCCATCTCTTCTCTCTCATCCTCCCCTCCCCCTCCCTTCCCCCTTTCCCCCCCCTCTCTACTCCCTTCCCCCCTCTCCTCCTCCCCTCTTTCCCTTCTTTCCTCCCATCATCGGCCCCCCGTGCGACCCCTTCCTCCTCCCCTTCCAGCCTCCCTTCCGCCTCTCACAGAGATTCCCTCCCCAGGATGCTGCCACGAACACTTGTCTCCTCGCTAATGAATTTTAAATGTCCTGTAATTAATTACTACACAACATAATCCCATAATCCCGATAATTAATAACATAATGAGGGGCCTAATCCCGCAACAATTAAGTTACTAAGCGCTCGTTAATTCTAAGCAACACCCAACAATCATTAGGAGATTAACACCGCCACAAACGTCCAGGGAACCTCCTCTGCTTACACTAATAACCGATCTAATTGCTCTAGAGCAATTAGCAGCCACGAGCAAACACCGGATCTCCATTTTCGCGACGCTGAATCATCCGAATCTTCATATTTGATCACCGGCAAAACCCGTCTAGTTTTCCCGCCATTTTACGCTGGGGGGGAAATTCCACCCCCAATCAGAAAACATTTTTCGCCATCGCCATATCTCTCTCTCTTCTCTCTCTCTCTGCTCTCTCTCTCTCTCTCTCTCTTTCTCTCTCCTCTCTCTCTCTCTCTCTCTCTCTCTCTCTCTCTCTCTCTCTCTCTCTCTCTCTCTCAGCTCTGTACATCTTTTAATTTCATTGTCGCGACCTCGCATACACGCGGGACATAAACCGGGCGGCAAAAGTGGCCTGCGGACCATCAAAACACAATAACAATTAACAACGCAATGACATGCAGACACAGGCACGGTCGTTTAAAAGGCCGACCGACGCATCCATCCCTTGTGCAAACCCACTCATTTTTCCAATGCCTCCAATCTGCATATACATACACGCATACGCAACACACATCAAATACGGACAGATTTATGAACATGGAAACACACGCAAAAGCAAAAAACAAATCCAGAAACAAAGACAGAGAAAAAGAAAGAAAGAAAAAAGACTATTCAACTATTTATAAGGCTTCAACTTTACTGTAGACTGAAGCCACAATGCTTCTTGGAAAAAGGTGTGTGGAAAATAAAATTTGGACTGAGAAAGGGAGTGGGAAAAGTGTAGTGATGGTTGGCCTGAGACAGTGAGAAATTGAGACAAATTTTCTACTGAACAAAGATGTAGAGAGTGAGAGAAAGAGCGAGGGAGGGAGAGGGGAGAGCATGAGCGAGAGAAGGGAGAGAGGGGACAGAGGAGAGAGAGAGAGGAGAGAGAGAGAGAGAGGGGAGAGGAGAGGGACGGAGGAGAGAGAAGAGAGGAGAGAAGAGAAGAAGAGAGAGAGAGAGACGAGAAGAGACGTGCGAAGAACAGACGAGACGAACGATCAAGAGAGACGGGGGGGGGGAGAAGCAACGAGAGACGGGTGCGGAGGCGAACGAAGCCGCCCGAATACGGGAGAGAAGGATAAGACGAACAGATACACGAGGGCACTCCGCGCGAAGGTCACCAAGCATCGGACAAGCCGAAGGCGACATCAGTAGCCATTCAGGAAAACAGCGCGCAGAACCACGGAGGGAAAGGAGATATCTTCGACGAGAAACTTTCTCCCTTGTTGTATATTGTGTTACTTTCGCCTTCGACATGTAGATTTACCCTGCTATGGCTATTCCTTTGTGTGCGTCTGTTCCTTTATGTGCTCTCTGTCTTCTCTCTCTCTCCTGTTCGTTCCTTTCATCTCCTCTCTCTGATCTCTCCCCTCTCCGTCTCGCTCTCTGCCTCTCAGCTCACGTCTCTCAGGTCTCTCCTCCTCTCCGATTCTCGTCATTCCATCGTGACGTCGTCTTCTCGATACGCGCCAGAGTGACCATCTTATGAACTGCTTGTATGCATCGCATCTACGTCGGACTCTGTCCAGAGACGAGAGACGAGAGAGATTTGACAGATGATGAGAGTAGCGACAGAAGAGACGAAGAGACGAGACGAAGAGGAGAGAGAGAGAGAGATTTCCCAGAGAGAGAGAGAGTCTGGATTGCGGGAGAGGAGCGAGGGCGAGAGATTGAGAGTGGGGAGGATGGAAAAGCAGTAGGCGGACAGTGGGGTGAGGGCCAACGGGAGAAGACGAGACGTGGGGAGAGAGAGGAGACGAGAGCGTTGAGCATGTGTGAAGAGAGCAGGACCCTGGAGCAGATGGAGACAAGAGAAAGAAAGAGAAAGAGAAAGACACGAGAAGCCATTGAACAAGAAGACACACAAGAGAAAATCAATAACAATCACACAAAAAGACAGACCGACAGCTTCGGAGTGCGGGCGAGACGAGAAATTATTGCCGAGAGACTCCCGGCCCATGCCACCACCTTCAGCCCTTACTCACCAGTACCGATCGCGATCATCGACCCCGGTATTTACGCACTGGGTTATGTGTTTGGTAGCGCCTCCGAACGCAGGGTTCCTATCCGACACCGCCTCTAAATCGTCTTCACCTCCTACCGCCATGAAGACCCGTCTCTTCGTTCCGTACAACTCGGTTGTAGTTAAGATCCGCCTCTGCTCTCCCTCTCTCATCTCTCTCATCTCTCCTCTCTCTCCCTCGTGGTTATCTCATCTCCCCTCAATTGATCCGTTAATTACAAATAGCCTGTCCTCAGGCCTGCTCTGCCCCCGGTCTTCTCCTCGGCCCATTTCTTCGTCACGCGGCAAAGCCGGTGCTCTCTTCTTCTTCGTCTCGAGACTGTGATTACTTTAACGGCGCCTAGTGCCCTGAACGCTCAAAAATGATCTGGCAACGGAAAGGCGCTAAGTCTTCGGGACCATCTTTTCCCTCACGTCATATTTTCTTTCTTTTCTTTTTTTTTGTAGGTATTTCGAAAGTGCTTTTTACCTCCTCATCCAAGAGTTATCCGCGGTCCGTTCCTGGGGAGTTTGGGGGCCTGCGGTGGAAGGGTGTAGAGTCTTTTCGAGGAAGGGTATGGCGATATTAGGAGGCGGATGCTACGGTCGTAACTGCGTCTTCTACAATTTACCGCCTTCCTTAGGTGGCGGGCGCCGTTTGTTCTCGCGGAAGGCGGAGTTTATGGGCTGAGTGATACAGTAGGGAAGAGGATAGAGAGAGGGTGTGGCACCTGGGGAGGGTTCGGGACGGGTCTAGGATTGGGGGGGGGGGCTGACCGGACGGGGCTGGGGTTACAAAGAGTAGATGGATAGAGAGAGGGGTTGAGGGAGGGGGTTGAATTTATAAAGACCGATGTCCCCGTCATTGCTTGCGGCATACGGCGACAACTCCATAGTTCGTCGATGTATTGGGTTTAATGGCCTGGTAATTAAGAGTCGCACCGAGGGAGAAGGATCATCCGGTGACAAGCTCTCTTGCAATCTGAGTGTGCATGTTCATCGGTACATACTCAGTTTGGTCCAGTCGAGGTCCCTCTCTTTCTCTTTTTCTTTCTTTCTTTCTCCCTCTGTCTTCTCACTCATCTGCTCATCTCTCATATATGGTCTCTTTTCTCTCTCTGCGCGTCTCATACTCCTCTCACCGTGCCTCAGGCATCACATTCGCTCTTTCTCCTTCCTCCTAGCGTCCTCACTACTCTGCTCTACAAATCGCCTTTCCTCTCTTTATCCGGTGGCTCATCTCACCCAACTCCCCCCTCTTTTGCTCTCTCCCTCCCTTACTCCTCTCTCCTCTTTCCTTTAATCTCTCCCATTCCTTTCTCCCCTCCTCCTACAAGCAAAACAACCCACAACCTCACATCCTCAAACCCTTCTCCTCGACTCAAGGCCCAACTTCCCAGGCCCGCCGAACCTCGAAGGAGGACCTCCCTATCCCTGAACCGAGGCGAGACGGCGAAAAAAATTCACTGAGATATTCCACATGACATTTAGAACCCTATGCACAGTGTACCCGCTGTCTAAATCGAGGTTGGGTACGTTTAAATATCCGCATTTTTCCTCAAGTTTCATGGGGGGAAAAAAAAAGCTCGCAAACATCTCGATGCCAATAGGTACGCCATTGAATAGACGGGTAAACACTTTCAAAGATCAAATTGAAAATTACACATAAATTGCGCTTCTATCGACTTCCTAAACAAGCAGCAGAAGGATTCCAAAACGTTCACTCGAGCTTGCTTGGAAGAGATCATGCTCGAGACTTCCGGGATTTCTCGTTAAGAGCAATTTTGGAAATTCCTCAAATGCTCTTCGACTTCTTTTTGCTTCTCTCTCTACGTCTCCTCTCTCTTTCTCTCTATCGCTCTCTCCTCTCGTCTCTCTCTCTCTACTCTCTCTCCTCTCTCTCATCTCTCCTTCTCATCCTCTTACGCCTGTTTTTTTGTTTCTTTCGGCTCAATCTCGGTGGTCTCTCTCTTTCTTGTCCTCTCTTTTTCATGCTCCTTGAGTCCCCCCCCCTCTCTCTGCCTCTCTTCTCGTCTTCTCACACACACACACATCCAACCACAGTGTGTCAGCACACACACACACTACACACAGGTACATATATCCCCATCGCAACGACATCGCGCCGCTCACGATATCTTTTCTAAAAACCCAGCACGTGCCACCAGATGTCAGGTCCATTTCTACGTATCTCTCACTAACTAAATACAGCGCAAACAAAGAATACAAGATGAAATAGCAAACAAGGTACTGAAATAAATTCCCTACAGTAGTGCTCATATCTTCATTACAAGTTGATGGGTTATAAAATAATCTGTTCTATCTGAACATGGGCGGATTAAATAGCTATTTATGTCAAGTAGGAAATATCAAATATTGCCAAAAAAACTATATATATAGTATAACTTCAATTATATTTTTCCACAACATAAATGGCTAATGCGAGCCATTGTATTAACAGAAAATCTCGATTTTTCACGAATGAGTCAACGCATGCGAGTATCTTTCTCACAAATATTCGGTAGCTAAAGTATAAAACATCGTACCTAATTAACTCTCTACTATCGAATCTACGACGCACGCTATCATTTCTGCTTGTGAAAGTTCGATGATTTTACTGACGAGCATTTTTCAGCGTTGTTTTTACTATTTGTCACCTTCTCTGGCTATTTCTATCGACAGGATGGCGGGGGGGTGGGGGCAGCTGCCCGACCTCAATATTAATTTCGCTTTCCGAGTGAAGAAATTTAAGATTCGTGTTGCGTTCCTTTTTTGTCACCCCAGAAAAAAATATATCTTCCGCATTTTTATAAATATTTCTTATAAAAGCTCGCACATGGGTTTATCTATTTTCCATTTGCCCAATTTATTTGCCGCCAGCTCTTATGCCTTACTCGCATTCCCAGGAAATTTACTTTGGGTTCAAAGTTACCTATTTTTCATTCTTTCTTTTTTCCTTTATTTGTCTACATCGGATCTGTCATTTACAACTGCAAAAAATATATATTTATTTAAACTTCTCGTCAGTCAGAGTTTCTATGTTATTTATCATTAAATCTAACCTCTCTCGTCCTCCTTCCACAGTCACCCTTCTCGTCCTCTCTCTCCTCTTTCTTTCTCCTTCCAGTTTTACAAATCAAGTAAGCCTCGTCTACTGCCTTTTTAAACCCATCCTCTCTCTGTGATCTGCTCTGTCTGGTTCTGAGTCTGTTGTCAATCTCTTCCTCCCTTTCTGCCTCCGTTCCACCCTCCTTTCCCCCTCCCGTTTCACAAATCAAGTAAGCCTCTCTCTACTACATTTTAATCCTCCCTCTCTGTTCTCGTGCCTTCTGTCTGTTTCTGTCTCAGGTCCTCTCCCTCTTCATTCCTTTCCCTCTCCCCTCTCACCCCCCTCCCGTTTTCCATAACATCAATCTCTCTGTTGACACCTTTTCGTGTAATGTTTACCCCGCAAATGATGGGTCGCTCCGGCAGCACTACGTAAATATAGATCAACCACAGGTCAGCAAACCGTGCCAGATATAATAAATCATAACATTTGAATCCCGCACTGATAAGGATAATATTGGGGATTCCCCCCGATAAGTAACGCCATCTATAAGAGCCTGGATGCGATTACAACAGGCGAGTGGTAAAAGAGTCCTTGAGCCGGAGCCTAATATCCTTTCGCGTAAGGGCACAATTTTTATTCAATCAGGACCAACAAAAGATTATCTTCATTGTGCTCTGATACATGCGATAGTGAAGAACATGATGGATTGTGTGTATGAAAAGACCCGCTCATATTCCTCTAAAGCGCACGCCCGCCGCCCGCATGGTACTACCTTTCACTATATTCCATATCAACACCTATCCGACCCTTTGTCCCTAAGTCCATTACTGCTATAAGATTATGATATAACA
>NW_020869993.1:330247-345247 GCF_003789085.1 Penaeus vannamei
AGATGATCCTCCGGCAAGCACCGAATTCCCATTACAGTCGCACGACGGCCCCAACCCCCATCTGGCCCGTTCGGTTCCTGTTCCAATTCGGTTCCAATTTCACTTATGAGGTTATAAAATCAAGAGGTGACGCCCTCCCCATCTCCCCCTCCCCCCTCTCCCCTAATGTTATCTCCTATCCTTCTTCAGTCACCCTTTATTTCCATTAAGATCATTATTTCTATGACCTAACATCCGTTCTCATTTTCGAGACTTACGCTTAAATAACGATAGAGCGATTTTTCCTTTTTACTGCGTCTTGTGTTGTAGTTCTTACGCACATGCACACACACAAACGCACCTCACCCGTACTACACACACCCACCAAAACACACACACGGAAACCCACCAACCCACCCACCCTCCCACACACACACACCACTCCCCACCTCCCCACATACACACACGGAAACCCACCAACCCACCACCCCCCCACCCCCCCCCCCCCCACACACGGAAACACACACCAACCCCCACCCTCCACCCCCCATACACAAAACCCACCAACCCACCCACCCTCCCACACACACACGGAAACCCACCAACCCACCCACCCTCCCACACACACACACGGAAACCCACCAAACCACCCACCCTCCCACACACGGAAACCCACCCACCCACCCACCCACCCACCCACACACACACGGAAACCCATCTCCCACCCGCACCCAGAGCCACATTCAAACCGCACACAACCCATCCTAACTCCTACTATCACCCTCTTTTCTCTCTCTCTCTCTCTCTCTCTCCTCCCTTTTCCATCCTTCAGCATCCTACCCCAGTAACGCTCCCCGACTGAAATCCTGAAGTCTGAAATGCGTCCACGCTTTCAGCTCCCCGTCAGAGCCATCAGCAAGGTGCGAATGTAGCTTGGGTTGGATACATGGTAGACAACTTTCAGATATATTTTTAAAAAAGATTTTACTCTTTTTTAGACTTTTTTTCGTGTTCTTTTCTATATATATTTTTTTCAGATTTGAGATTCTTGTCATTTCTTTTTAAGATTTTTTTTATTTTTTATTTCTTTTAGATCTTAGGATTTTTTTTATGTTTTCTTTAGATTTTAGTTTTTCAGAGTTTAGATTTCTTTTTTTTTCAGATTTTAGATTCTTACAATATTATCATTATTCAATTCATACCGAGATAATATTTAGATACATATTGAGATCAGTCGTTTTCAATTCATTTTTCTAGTCATACCAAGATTACTTCTTTAGAGATTCATACCAATTTTTTCAGACTCAGACCAATATATCTATATTTTTTTCTTTTTTCTTTCTTTCTTTGCCCCCCCCTTTTTTATTTTATTTTTTTCATTCATACCATTTTTACCAGTTACATACCAACACTATTCTCATTCTTCTTTAGATTCACACCGCGATTCTGCCTATTCTTCAGATCTATATCAAAGGCTCTTTCCCCCCCTCCCCCCACGAGGGCTCTAACGCTCCCTTTTGCCGAAGGAGCTCGTGATGCAAGACTGTGCCCGAGACAAGGCCACCGCGATTGCAAGTGATGAAAGTCGGGGATTACTGCAACAACAGGAATCAGAAAGCACGAATCGTATTCCATTCCTTTTATGATGATTGTCCATTGGTTTTAGTAGGAAAGGGTCGGAGGCAAAAGTGGGAGAGGGAGAGAGGGAGGGAGAGGAAGGGGAAGAGAAGAGAAGAAAAAAGGAGAGGAGGGAGGGAGGGAGAGGAAGGAGAAGAGAAGAGAAGAAAAAAAGGGAGAGGGAGAGGAGGGAGGGAGAGGAAGGCGAAGAGAAGAGAAAAAAGGGAGAGGGAGAGAAGAGAGGAAATGGTCGGAGGCGAAAAAGGGAGAGGGTGAGGAAGGGGGAAGAAACTGCGGAAAGGCAGAGAGAGGGGGGGGAGGGAGAGGAGAAAGGGAAAGAGGGAGAGAGGGGAAAGGGTAAGAAAAAAGAAAAGCTGCAGAGAGAGAAGAGAGAGAGCCAAAGAGGGACAGAAAGGGGGGAAGAAATGAAAAGAGAGGGAGACAAAGACACGAAAGAGATAGAAAGGGACTGTCACTGACGACACATCCCTTCCCAACCTCCAAACATCCACACAACCATAACCAACAACCCAATAACAAACAAACCAAACGAATAAAACAAAAAATCCCCCAAGGACACGAAACAAACATACACACACACACCCGAGCTGCATAAATTGCACACAACACACCAGACGTATTGCATAAGTCTACCAAGCTAAAAGGCTGGCGACTGTCTCTCCTTACCGCACCTCCAGGCGAAGGTGCCACACAGTCCGGCTCTCTTGGGGAAAATGTTCAGTATTTTTACACGCGGAGAGTGGATGCCAAATGCAGCCCCCGGCAGTTTCATTTTCATATTTTACGCCGATTTATCTACATAAAGCCAATTCTTTCGACGTGCATGCCAAGAGAGAGAGAGATGATTTGCGAACGAGTCTCACTATCATTTGCACAGTATTTCAAACGGCAATGAAATAAACATTTTGCATACTGAACTCATTTTTGCCAGTGAAGTGGGGTAAATACTTCACAACGTAAAATAGTTTTACCTGGAACGACGGATTGAAATCATAAATACAAACTATCAAACACCGACACTAGAATGGAATCATAAAAGCTCGTAATGAAGATAATAGTAACAATAAAACATTTACGATAAACATAACGATTATATTAATAAAAATAGCAATATCAATGCCGGTAAGCTTTTATTGCAGGTAAAAGGATACACAAGGTAATGATAATGATAAAGTGATGAGGATAATGATACTGGATCGATATAGGATCAAACTAATGGCAAAAAATAAAACTGCAATTTTTCTGTTATGACTAACCACCATCAGTATCAATATTTGCAATCATAACACCTATATTGAGGACGAGATAATCATAACAACGCAAATCATGATGATAATTACGATGATAACAACAACAAAAATGACAATACTATTGACAGTAACATCATCAATAAGAAAAACGAAGATGAATATAAAATCAACAACAAAAACATTAAAGTGACATAATGCCGGCAGCAACACCATTAACAACAAACAACAAGAACAGCATGAACAAAATCATAACATCTGCACAGTGGCCGCATCTGCATAACAAAGCGAACTAAGAACAATGGAAGCACATTCTCTTTTCTTTTCTTTTCTTTACTTTCAAGAGTTACCGATGCCAGAAAAATAGATCTCGCCCTCACTCGCGGAAGCCATCGCATCCACTCATAAAATCACATAATGAAATAAGATGAGCACACGCACACATGGGCATAGACTGCATACCCACACAGCCGCACACATGGGCATAGACTGCATAACCACACAGCCATCATTAGACTGCATCATGGGCATAGACATACAGCCGCACACATGGGCAAGACTGCTACCCACACAGCCGCACACATGGGCATAGACTGCATGCACACATGGGCATACATTGCACACATGGGCACTGCATGGGCATACATACCTACACAGCCGCACACATGGGCATAGACTGGCATACCACACAGCCGCACACCATAGACCATCACACAGCCGCACACATGGGCATAGACTGGGCATGGCATAGACTGCATACCCACACAGCCGCACACATGGGCATAGACTGCATACCCACACAGACGCATACATACAGAGACCGACATACATACACAGGCACGAATAAAGGCACGCATACACACATAAACTCACACAGTGGGAAAATACAAACGCAAATAGATACATACACGGAAAAAAAACATACGCACATGGATCCGCACCCATACAAAGGCATAAGCCCATAAACACACATGGACAAGGGCATACGCACATAAATGCACACACGGATACAAAACATACACAGACACACACTTCAAATTAGTAAAAACATTATTTCAGTAGATCCATGAATGGGATATCTCGGCGCCATGCATGACTAAAACAAATGGACATATTAATTAACCATATTTATCAAATAAATTAATTAATCTAAAACCATTACCGTCAATGATATGTAAACAACTATCGTTCAACACTAACTCAGGGACTCACGCACACACACGCACACACACACACTTACATGGGGTTGTATGTACAGCATACTTGTGTGCATGAGCATAAATTGATAGCCATATATATTAACAAAAATATAATATATAATGAAAATACAAAAGTCGATTTCTTAAACATTTGAAAGGCGCAGGATCTTTTTTTTTTTCTTTGACGTCTTCCTGAGAGAAAAAAGTGTTAAGAGGGGTCAAAGTTCCCCCAACACAACCCCAACGAAAATTAATAAAACATTAATAGAAAAAAACAAGCATACCAAACACATATATAACAAAAACATTTACCTTTTCTAAACAACTACAGAAAAAAAAGTTTTATAAACTACGGGAAAATAACACTGCAGACCTCCTGATGTACACATTACCGCTTTTTCTCGAGTGCCCCCCATCCCCCCAAAAAAAAAAGCAGTATGAAAAGGGAAATTCTAGCGAGGGGAGACGGTCCCCATTAACAACTTCTCTTCAAGACGAAGCAGTCTCAGTTCCATTAACTTTACATATGCAACTTTCTCAATCACTACAAGTTCAGCTCCCTGGTTTAACTTCCTTCGCCAACTTCTTAAACTTTTTTTTTTATACGGTCACCGTGAGAATTCTTCAGCCCCTATCATATGAGGGGAAGAAAAATTGTTTTGGCTGTGAGCAGTGAAGATCTGGATCGGTACTAGACCCTAAGCCCTGAACTTGACCCCTGCTTTTCTCTGTCTCTGTCTGTCTGTCTGTCTGTGTCTGTGTTGTGCCTGTGTCTGCACTCTCTCTCTCTCTCTCTCTCTCTCTCTCCATCTCTCTCTCTCTCTCTCTCTCTCTCTCTCTCTCTCTCTCTCCTCTCTCTCTCTCTCGGTTTATTCTACTCTGCCTTTCTTATCTCTCTGTAACTGTCTTNATCAACAGCTAGACAGCAACGAGCAAAAAAGAAAACTCCCATCTAGACCTGTTCCCTACGACGCAATTGACGATCCCGCACCAGCAACTCATGCGCATCAGTCTGATGGCATATAGCTTCGTCTCCCCTCTCTCTGTCGATACAAGCATTCCCCGACGCTTCTTTGTGCTTACGTGTAACACTATCGTGGTAAACTATACACGATTAACTCACCAACACAAAAAAACAGTTTAAACAAACAGCTTAAATATCCAAACGTTCACCTACATCTAACACCGCACTAGAGCACCGAATACACAAGGCAGCGTCAATCTCGCTTCGGCAATGAACTCTCAGTGCACACAGTCACAGCTACGGCGAGTGTGAGTCTTATCACTTCGTGTGAAACTGCAGACTAGAACTCTCGCGTGCGCGCACACTTATGCGCTCGCTACGTACTGAACCAGATCTTAGTATCAACTCACTCACTCCCGTAACTCATCTCACTCCCCGCTAAAAACTCACTCATCTCCCCGCTAACTCTACTCCACTCCCGCTAACCACTCACTCCCGCTAACTCACTCACTCCCGCTACTCACTCACTCCGCATCAACTCACTCACTCCACCTACTCATAGCTCCACCGCTAAACCTCACACTCACGCTAACTCACTCACTCACGCTAACTTCACTCACTCCACGCTAACTCACTCACTCCCACCGCTAATCACTCATCCACGACTAACCGACTTCCACTCTCCGCACACCGAACGCCTCACTCCATCTCCCGCCTAACCCTACCTATACAATCTGTCTATTTACGATCCTCTAAGCAGCTTCGTCGCTAACTGCGTCGCGTGTTCACGACTAACTTCACTCACTCACACGCTAACCACTCTACTCCACGCTAAACTCACTCACTCCACGCTAACTCACATCCACTCCACCGCTAACTCACTCACTCCCAACGCTAACTCACTCACTCCACGCTAAAATCACTCAGCTCCCCGCTAAACCGAACTGCACTCCCGCTACTCACTCACTCCCGCGCTAACTCACTCCTCCCCGCAACCACTCACTCCTCCCCGCTAACTCTCACTCACTCCACGCTAACTCACTCACTCCACGCTAACTCACTCACTAACTCACTCACTCCACGCTAACTCACTCACTCCCCGCTAACTCACTCACTCCACCGCTAACTCACTCACTCCCCGCTAAACTCACTCACTACTCCCCGCTAACTCACTCACTCCAGCTAACTCACTCACTCCACGCTACTCACTCACTCACCGCTAACTCACTCACTCCCACGCTAACTCACTCACTCACTCCTCCACGCAACTCACTCACTCCCCGCTAACTCACTCACTCCACACGCTAACTCACTTCACTCCCCGCTAACTCACTCACTCCACGCTAACTCCACGCTAACTTCACTCACTCCCGCTAACGCTCACTCACTCCAACGCGCTAACTCACTCACTCCCGCTACTCACAACTCGCTAACTCACTCACTCCCCGCTAAGCTCACATGCAAACTCACTCAACTCCCGCTAGCGACTAACAACTCTTTCGGCCCCCACGCTAACTCACTCACTCACTCCACGCTAACTCACTCACTCCCGCTAACTCACTCACTCCCCGCTAACTCACTCACCTCTCACTCACTTAACTCACTCACTCCCGCTAACTCACTCACTCCCCGCTAACTCACTCACTTACTCACTCACTCGCTAACTCACTCACTCAGAACTCACTCACTCCACGCTAACTCACTCACTCACTAACTCTCACTCAAACTCACTCACTCCCGCTAACTCACTCACTCCACGCTAACTCACTCAACTCCACCGCTAACTCACTCACGTCCACGCTAACTCACTCACTCCACTCACTCACGCTAACTCACTCACTCCCACTCCCGCTAACTCACCTCCACTCCACGCTAACTCATCACTCACTCACTCACTCACTACTCCACGCTAACTCACTCACTCCACGCTAACTCACTCACTCCACGCTAACTCACTCACTCCCCGCTAACTCACTCACTCCCGCTAACTCACTCCACTCCCCGCTAATCACTCCTCCCCGCTAACTCACTCACTCACTCCTCCCGCTAACGTCACTCACTCCCCGCTAACTCACTCACTCCCCGCTAAACTCACTCACTCCCGCTAACTTCACTCACTCCCCGCTAACTCACTCACTCACTCAACTCACTCCCCGCTAACTCACTCCCCGCTAACTCACTCACTCCACGCTAACTCACTCACGTCACTCGCTAACTCACTCACGTAACTCACTCACTCCCCGCTAACTCACTCACTCCGCTAAACATCACTCACTCCCCGCTAACTCACTCACTCCGCTAACTCACTCACTCCCGCTAACTCACTCACTCCCCGCTAACTCACTCACTCCAACTCACTCACTCCCCGCTAACTCACTCTTAACTCACTCACTCCCCCTAACTCCTCACTCCGCTAACTCACTCACTCCCGCTAACTCACTCACTCCACGCTAACTCACTCCACTCCCCGCTAACTTCACTCACTCCACGCTAACTCACTCCACCACGCTAACTCACTCACTCCCCGCTAACTCACTCACTCCCCGTAACATCACTCACTCCACGCTAACTCACTCACTCCACGCTAACTCACTCACTCCACTAACTCACTCACTCCCCGCTAAACTCACTCACTCCCCGCTAACTCACTCACTCCCCGCTAACTCACTCACTCCCGCTAACTCACTCACTACCCCGCTAACTCACTCACTCCCCGCTAACTCACTCACTCGCTAACTCACTTCACTCCTCCCTAACTCACTCACTCCCCGCTAACTCACTCACTTCCCGCTAACTCACTCACTCCCCGCTCACTCTCACTCCACGCTAACTCACTCACCCCCGCTAACTCACTCACTCCGCTAACTGCACTCAACTCACTCACTCCACGCTAACTCACTCACTCCCCGCTAACTCACTCACTCCCCGCTAACTCACTCACTCCCGCTCACTCACTCCACCGCTAACTCACTCACTCCCCGCTAACTCACTCTCCCGCTAACTCACTCACTCCGCTAACTCACTCACTCCCCGCTAACTCACTCACTCCCGCTAACTCACTCACTCCCCGCTAACTCACTCACAACTCACTCACTCCCCGCTAACTCACTCACTCCCCGCTAACTCACTCACTCCCCGCTAACTCACTCACTCCCCGCTAACTCACTCACTCCACCGCTAACTCACTCACTCCCCGCTAACTCACTCACTCACACGCTAACTCACTCAACTCGCTAACTCACTCACTCGCTAACTCACTCCACTCTCCCGCTAACTCACTCACTCACGCTAACTCACTCACTCCCACGCTAACTCACTCACTCCACTCCCCGCTAACTCACTCACTCCCCGCTAACTCACTCACACTCACTCGCTAACTCACTCGTAACCTCACTCACTCCACGCAACTCACTCTAACACTACTCCCACTCCTATCGCTCACCGCTAACTCACTTCTTCCGTTCACAAACTCGCGGTCGCAAGCACAAACCGGCGTAAAATATGTCCTCCTCTTCTTCTTCCCTAACGCACTCACTCCAAAGACGCCGTTTCCTAAACTCACGGAACGCGCTGGGCTTCCGGCTTCGATTCGGCTTAGGCAAACAAAGTACGGACCTTCCTGGAGAGAAAGCAAACAAGTAAAAAAAGTAAAGAAATCGCCGCCAATCATTTCCTGGGTTGACACTTAGCGTCCCCGAGGAAGTTCTCCCGCAGTATTTATGCGATTAACCTACCTACCCCCCCCCGGCGGCGGCCAACCCAGGGGGATCGCTGGTTTTCTGGGTACGAGAGCGGGTAAATAATTTTCGGCTGGGACCCGTGTTTGTTCTTTTCTTTCTCTCGTTCTTCGTTCGTCTCTTTTCTCTCTCTCAGTCTTTCTCTTCTCTCTCTCTCTCAGTCTCTCTTTCTCTCTCTCCTCTCTCACCTCTCTCCATCTCTCTCTCTCTCTCCATCTCTCTCTCTCTCTCCATCTCTCTCTCTCTCTCTCTCTTCTCTCTCTCTCTCCATCTCTCTCTCTCTCTCTCTCTCTCTCTTCTCTCTCTCTCTCTCCATCTCTCTCTCTCTCTCTCTCTCTCCATCTCTCCTCTCTCTCTCTCTCTCTCTCTCTCCTCTCTCTCTCTCTCCTCTCCTCATCTTCATCTCTTTATAAAATAGATTTGTACTATCTATGTTTCATTAAAATATAAACTTATTGCTCTTCATCGTGCTGCGGGTTCGTGTATTTCCGATGAATCCGTTTCCACGACGCTTCGCAACGGGTAAATAAAGGCGCATTCCTCTCTTATTTTTCCATCCTCCGGCCTTCTCTCGAGCGCCAGCGGAGTATCATAAAAGCTGCGAGGGACGATGGAATGACACCAAAAGCTATAAAAACGGACAGGAAAAAAAAAAATCAAGGGGACGGAGCCAGAGAGAGAGTTCTCGAGAGAAAATAACTTCACGGTAAGTAAGCAAAGGCTGGACAGCGGCGCCATGATGCCCCGAGTCACGGTCCTTCTGGTATCATAGAAAACGGTATTTAAGAGGTTAAGACGCACAGGGTAGACTATGGTAAATCCAGCCTCTATCTAAAGGAAACCGACTCAGAGACTACATTTCTTGAAAATACCGTCTTATGATTACCGAATACATATTCACCGACAAAACGAAAATAGGGGAAAATAAAAATACCAATTCTCTTCTTTCCTACTATATACACAAGGAAACATGAGAAAATACAGAAGAAATAGTAAATTGCATTCCCGTCTGGGGGGAAAGAATTTCAGCTTCGTATACTTGTCCAACTTATGAAGAAGCGGGAAAAAAGAGGCATTTTCCTTTCAGCCAATAATCCGAAACGCGACGTAAACTGATGAAATAGATCTCACGTCATAAAGAGCGACAATAAGCGTTTGTGTCTGAGGTCGAGCTGCTGTTCCTCGGCACGCAGTCGAGCAATCGACAGGAATTTAATATCGCTCTTACATGTACTTACGGAATGCCGGCTCGGAGCTGCACTAACTTCACGGCGACGATGAATGAACGCTGCTTCTCCTTTCGGTGGCTGACGCAATGTCGTATATAACGTTTATGTCAGTTCGGAGGGTAGGAGGTGGGGAGAGGAGAGGGAGGGGAGAGGGGAGGGAGAGGATGGGGAGAGGGAGGGAGGGGAGAGGAGAGGGATGGGGAGGGTGGGGAGAGGGATGGGAGAGGGATGGGAGGGGGGGAGAGGGATGGGGAGAGGGATGGGAGGGAGGGAGGGAGGGAGGGAGGGAGGGAGGGAGGGAGGGGGAGAGAGAGAGGAGGAGAGAGAGAGAGAGAGAGAGAGAGAGAGAGAGAAGAGAGAGAGAGAGAGAGAGAGAGAGAGAGAGAGAGAGAGAGAGAGAGAAGAGAGAAAGAGAGAGAGAGAGAGAGAGAGAGAGATGAAGAGAGAAGAGATGAGCCAGAGAGAGAAAAAATATATACCTACCAGAAGACTTAAAACCTCATAAACCGCGTTTGAAAGAAAAGGTCGACAAATGAATAGTGACATAAAAAAAAAGGTCGAAAATAGTGACATACAAAAAAAAAAACACCGACATAAACACAAGAGATAAAACAACATTCAAAACACCGGCTCCGATGCATTCGAAGGTATTCCTGACTGCGCGACAAAGGGACATTTCTCCTTTTCTAATCCGACTTTCACTTTCCCCCTTTCAACCGGAGCGCAAGAACCGAACGCATTGCACCGTGTGGATCAAAATACCCGGATGAAAAATTATTGCAACAGGATATGTGTCGCTCGGTCTCCCGGCGGATTCCCAGAAGGTGAGAACAGTTCAACATTTTTTCCGAGACTGGATGTTGCAAGGTTGCGAGTCTTCCCGTCTCTATTGCACGTCGTTGATAGAGAGATAATTAACCCAGTGTAATGACAATAGCGTTGCTGTAAAAAGGCGTTCTCTCGTTGAAGTTGAAGTTGCATGCCAATGAGACAGAAACTAAGACTGGCAAAACAGAGAAAGAGGAACAGAAATAGAGGTAGAGAAAAGCAGGAGAAGAAAGAACAGAAAAAAAAAAAACAGACCACGAAGACATAGAGAGAAGAAATAAGAAAAGAACAGAAAAAACAACAGACAACGAAGACACAGAGAGAAGAAATAAGAAAAGGGAGAAGAAAATAAGAAGCAGGAATGTATATGCAGGGATAAAGAGACATAGAGATAGATAAACATGGAGGAAGAAGAGAGAAAGGGCGAGTAAAGATGGGTCGAGAGGTAAAAAGGCGTTCTCTCGGTCCCGTTGAAGTTGCATGCCAATGAGACAGAAACTAAGACTGGCAAAACAGAGAAAGAGGAACAGAAATAGAGGTAGAGAAAAGCAGGAGAGGAAAGAACAGAAAAAAAACAGACCACGAAGACATAGAGAGAAGAAATAAGAAAAGAACAGAAAAAACAACAGACAACGAAGACATAGAGAGAAGAAATAAGAAAAGGGAGAAGAAAATAAGAGGCAGAAATGTATAGGTAGGGATAAAGAGACATAGAGATAGATAAACATGGAGGAAGCAGAGAGAAAGGGCGAGTAAAGATGGGTCGAGAGGTAAAAAGACGTTCTCTCTCGTTGAAGTTGAAGTTGCATGCCAATGAGACAGAAACTAAGACTGGCAAAACAGAGAAAGAGGAACAGAAATAGAGGTAGAGAAAAGCAGGAGAAGAAAGAACAGAAATAAAGGTTGAGAAAAGCAGGAGAAGAAAGAACAGAAATAAAGGTAGAGAAAACCAGGAGAGGAAAGAACTGAAAAAAACAACAGACCACGAAGACATAGAGAGAAGAAATAAGAAAAGGGAGAAGCAAATAAGAGTCAGAAATGTTATATGCAGGGGATAAAAGAGACATAGAGATAGATAAACATGAAGGAAGAAAGAGAGAGAAAGGGCGAGTAAAGATGGGTCGAGAGGTAAAAAGGCGTTCTCTCGGTCCCGTTGAAGTTGCATGCCAATGAGACAGAAACTAAGACTGGCAAAACAGAGAAAGAGGAACAGAAATAGAGGTAGAGAAAAGCAGGAGAAGAAAGAACAGAAATAAAGGTTGAGAAAACCAGGAAAGGAAAGAACTGAAAAAAAAACAACAACAGACAACGAAGACAGAGAGAGAAGAAATAAGAAAAGAACAGAAAAAACAACAGACAACGAAGACATAGAGAGAAGAAATAAGAAAAGGGAGAAGCAAATAAGAGTCAGGAATGGATAGGTAGGGATAAAAGAGACATAGAGATAGATAAACATGGAGGAAGAAGAGAGAAAGGGCGAGTAAAGATGGGTCGAGAGGTAAAAAGGCGTTCTCTCGTTGAAGTTGAAGTTGCATGCCAATGAGACAGAAACTAAGACTGGCAAAACAGAGAAAGAGGAACAGAAACAGAGGTAGAGAAAAGCAGGAGAAGAAAGAACAGAAATAAAGCTAGAGAAAAGCAGGAAGGGAAAGAACTGAAAAAGAACAGACCACGAAGACATAGAGAGAAGAAATAAGAAAAGAACAGAAAAAAACAGACAACGAAGACACAGAGAGAAGAAATAAGAAAAGGGAGAAGAAAATAAGAGGCAGAAATGTATAGGTAGGGATAAAGAGACATAGAGATAGATAAACATGGAGGAAGAAGAGAGAAAGGGCGAGTAAAGATGGGTCGAGAGGTAAAAAGGCGTTCTCTCTCGTTGAAGTTGAAGTTGCATGCCAATGAGACAGAAACTAAGACTGGCAAAACAGAGAAAGAGGAACAGAAATAGAGGTAGAGAAAAGCAGGAGAAGAAAGAACAGAAATAAAGGTTGAGAAAAGCAGGAGAAGAAAGAACAGAAATAAAGGTTGAGAAAAGCAGGAGAAGAAAGAACAGAAATAAAGGTAGAGAAAACCAGGAGAGGAAAGAACAGAAAAAAACAACAGACCACGAAGACACAGAGAGAAGAAATAAGAAAAGGGAGAAGCAAATAAGAGTCAGAAATGGATAGGTAGGGATAAAGAGACATAGAGATAGATAAACATGGAGGAAGAAGAGAGAAAGGGCGAGTAAAGATGGGTCGAGAGGTAAAAAGGCGTTCTCTCGGTCCCGTTGAAGTTGCATGCCAATGAGACAGAAACTAAGACTGGCAAAACAGAGAAAGAGGAACAGAAATAGAGGTAGAGAAAAGCAGAGGAAGAAAGAACAGAAATAAAGGTTGAGAAAACCAGGAGAGAAAAGAACTGAAAAAAACACAGACAAACGAAGACATAGAGAGAAGAAATAAGAAAAGGGAGAAGCAAATAAGAGGCAGAAATGGATAGGTAGGGATAAAAGAGACAGAGATAGATAAACATGGAGGAAGAAGAGAGAAAGGGCGAGTAAAGATGGGTCGAGAGGTAAGCACATTCTCCTGCAACCGATATTCGACCCTGGCAGCCAGAGGGCGCGGGCGAGTACCACGCAGCTCACGTTAACACACAAAGGTATTTTTACTTCGTCTTTCATAAAGAAAATCAGTGGCATATGCGACACACACACACATACACAAATGTATTTATTTTGCATATACGACACACACACATACATACACAAATGTATCTATTTTGCATATACGACACCACACACACAAATGTATTTATTTTTATTTTTTTTTCTTATATGTTTTAGTGGAATATTTCTATGTATAGCCTACATCTTGTACAAATTGATGAAATACTTTCGTTTTTGATGAATTTCTGCTCAAGATATCTCAGGAAAAATAAAAAACACTTTCTAGCGAAGACATTTAACCTAGCGATGTCACAGCAAAGAAAATAAATAAAGCATATGGTAAATCAAACTCAAAACCTATTGTTTACAACCCCACACGCACACAAAGCGTAAACACACACACACACACACAAGCATAATAGAACACAAACATGACGAACACCACAACACACACACACACACACACACACACACACACACACACAAACACATGACGAACGCGCACACACACACACATACACGCATAAACACAAACACACAACACACACAAACACACACACCACACACACACACACACACACACACACACATCATGACACACACACACACACACAACACACACACACACACACACACACACACACACACACACACACACCACACACACACCCCACACCACACACCCACACACACACACACACAACACACACACCAAACAACGAACTCACACGCACCGGGTGAGCAACCCCGAGGGAGGAAGACAGAAAGATTTAAGATATTCTACTTCCCCCTGGGGCAACGGGACAAAAAACATGGCCACAATGGACACCACACACCGTGAAATCTCATGGCCTCGGGACTATGGGGAAAGGGTGAAGAGGAGGAGGAGGAGGAGGAGGAGGAGGAGAGGAGAGGAGGAAGGAGGAGGAGGAGAGGAGGAGGAGGGAGGAGGAGGTTGGAGGGCGAAGGGGCGGGGAGGAGGAAGGGAGGAAAGTAGGAGGATGGGCAGAAGAGGGAAAGGGAGAGGAAGGAGGAGGAGGGAAGAGGAGAGAGGGAAGGAGGGAGGCAGGAAGAGGAAAGAGGGAAGGAGGGAGGAGGGAGGGCAGGAAGGGATGAGGGAAAGGAGGGAAGATAGAAGAGGGAAGAAGGGAAGGAGGGAAGGAGGAAGGAAAGGAGAGGGGAAAGGGAGGGAGGAGGGAAGGGAGGGAGAGGGGAAGAGGGAAGGAGGGAGGAGGAAGAGGGAAAGGTGGGAGTGGAAGGCAGGAAAGGAGAGGGGAAGGGGAGGGGAAAGGAGGGAGAGAGGGAAAGAGGCATGGATGTTGGTAAGGAGGGAAGTAGGGAGGGCAAGAGGAGGAGGAGTGAAAGAGGGAGGACATTAGGAAGAGAGAGAAGGAGGAAGGGAAGGAGGAGGAGTGAAAGAGGGAGGACAATAGGAAGAGAGAGAAGGAGGAAGGGAGGGAGGAGGAGGAAGAGGAAAAAAGGGAAGGTAGCAGGAGCAGAGGGAAAGAGAAAGACCAAACGAAAGA
>NW_020869993.1:350247-355247 GCF_003789085.1 Penaeus vannamei
TACAGACAAACAAAAAGAGTAAAGACAAACCATACGACGAGCCCGCCATCAATACCCGGCTCCAAGATCCTCGAAGCTCGCGAAACACTACGGCACAACATCGGCACCGTCCTTGATTATTGCATACTGATTACCCACGTAACTGCGCCGCTATTAACTTCGCCTACGCCAATATGAATCGAAGTTGGGCCTCCAGACACCCCAAGTTCCCCGTCACGCCATCCCAACCCACCGTAATCCCCGAGCCCAGGAACCCCCCCCCCAACCCAGCCCCTATTCATCCCTATTCCCACGAACTAAGCCCCCTCCCATCCCTATTCCCACGAACCTAAGCCCATTCCATCCCTATTCCCACGAACCTAAGCCCCATTCCATCCCTATTCCCACGAACCTAAGCCCCATTCCATCCCTATTCCCACGAACCTAAGCCCCATTCCATCCCTATTCCCACGAACCTAAGCCCCATTCCATCCCTATTCCACGAACCTAAGCCCCATTCCATCCCTATTTCCACGAACCTAAGCCCCATTTCCATCCCTATTTCCCACGAACCTAAGCCCCATTCCATCCCTATTCCCTAAGCCCATCCATCCCATTCCCACCGAACCTAAGCCCCCTAACCCATCCCTATTCCCACGAACCTAAGCCCCATTCCCGATAAGCCCTATTCCCTAAGCATTCCATCCCTATTCCCCGAACCTAAGCCCCATGTCCATCCCTATTCCCACGAACCTAAGCCCCATTCCCCCACGTATCCATCCCTATTCCCACGAAACCTAAGCCCCCATCCCTTATCCTATTCCACGAACCTAAGCCCCATTCCATCCCTATTCCCATGGACCTAAGCCCCATTCCATCCCTATTCCCACGAACCTAAGGCCCCCCTATTCCATCCCTATTCCCACGAATCCTTCCAAGCCCCATTCCATCCCTATTCCCACGAACCTAAAGAACCTAAGCCCCATTCCATCCCTATTCCCACAGCCCCAACTAACGAACCCCATTCCATTCCTATTCCCACGAACCTAAGCCCCATTCCATCCCTATTCCCACGGAACCTAAAAGCCCCATATCCATCCCTATTCCCACGAACCTAACAAGCCCATTCCATCCCTATTCCCACGAAGTCCTAACCCCCATTCCATCCCTATTTTCCCCGAGAACCTAAGCCCCATCCATCCCCTATTCCCACGAAACCCTAACCCCATTCCATTCCCGACGATCCCTATTCCCATTCCATCCTAAACCCCCCATTCCATCCCTATTCTCCCTACGAAAAGCCCAATTCCATCCCTCCCTATTTTCCCACGAACCTAAAGCCCCATTCCCATCCCTATTCCACGAACCTAAGCCCCATTCCATCCCTATTCCACACCTAAGCCTAAACGAACCTAAGCCCCATTCCATCCCTATTTCCCACGAAACTAAGCCCCATTCATCCCTATTCCCACGAAACCCTAAAAAGCCCCCATTTCCATCCCTATTCCACGAACCTAAGCCCCATTCCATCCCTATTCCCACGAACCTAAGCCCATTCCATCCCTATTCCCACGAACCTAAGCCCCATTCCATCCCTATTTCCCACAACCTAAGCCCCATTCCATCCCTATTCCCACGAACCTTAAGCCCCATTCCATCCCTATTTCCCCCTATTCCCACGAACGCTAAGCCCCATTCCATCCCTATTCCCACCTAAGCCCCCATTCCATCATCCCTAACGAACCTAAGCCCCCATTCCATCCCTATTCCCACGAACCTAAGCCCATTCCATCCCTATTCCCATGGAACCTAAGCCCCATTCCATCCCTATTCCCACGAACCTAAGCCCCATTCCATCCCATATTCCCACGATTCCCACCCTAAGCCCCATTCCATCCCTCCCTATTCCCAACGAACCTAAGCCCCATTCCATCCCTTTTCCCACGAACCTAAGCCCCATTTCCATCCCTATTCCCATGGACCTAAGCCCCATTCCATCCCTATTCCCACGAACCCTAAGCCCCATTCCATCCTATTATTCCCACGAACCTAAGCCCCATTCCATCCCTATTCCCATGGAATTCCTAAGCCCCATTCCATCCCTATTTTCCACGAACCTAAGCCCCATTCCATCCCTATTCCCACGAACCTAAAAAGCCCCCATTCCAATCCCTTATTCCCACGAATCCTTAAAGAACCCCAGCCCCATTCCATCCCTATTCCCACGATCCAAGCCCCATCCTACCCTATTCCCACGACCTAGCTCCCATTCCATCCCTATTCCATCCCCCCATATTCCCACGAACCTAAGCCCCCATTCCAGAACCCTATTTCCATCCCTATAAGCCCCATATTCCACGAACCTAAGCCCCATTCCATCCCCTATTCCCACCGATCCCCAAGCCCCATTCCATCCCTATTCCCACGATTCCAAGCCCATTCCATCCCTATTCCCACGAACCTAAGCCCCATTCCATCCCTATTCCCTACGAACCTACTAAGCCCCACGCCCATTCCATCCCTTTCCATCCTCCCACGACCTAAGCCCCATTCCATTCCCTAAGCCCCCCCATTCCATCCCTATTCCCCCACGAACTAAGCCCCATTCCATCCCTATTCCCACGAACCTAAGCCCCATTCCATCCCCTATTCCCATGGACCTAAGCCCCATTCCTCCCTATTCCATGAACCCCAAGCCCCCTAACCCATCCTTATCCCTATCCCCTTAGCTCCCACTGACCCATCCTTCACCCAAGCCAACGAAGGTCGACTGAGCCCATGGAGGACGACAGAAAGAACAGAAATACGCTCATGGGAAGCGGACAGTTTAACTGGGAAGCAACAAGCCTGTCCTTTTCTCTCCCACACACACCACACACACACACACACACACACACACACACACACACACACACACACACACACACACACACACACACACACACACACACACACACATACACGCAAACACACACAACAAGTAAGGGAGAGGTAAGAAAGGGAGGGGGGATGATAGGAAGATTATCGTAGGATGGCAAGAATAAAACAACTTGTTACAAAGGATATTCTTTGCTGCGAATGGCTGTTTGCTTCTAAATGACCCTCTGTGTGCAAAGAATGGCCGGGGTTGCCATCCACTGGCAGCGCGCGGGACTGAACGCGGGTCAGGAAGGTTGCAAGACGAGAACGCTACCGCTGCACCACAAAACACGCGAGGAAGACAGCATATAGAGACAAATAGAAGCTATACTATTTTTTCGAGAGAGAAAGACTTACTTGAGAGGCCGCCAAATGAACAAACAGCATAGTTAAGAATCAAAAACTGTTACCACCAATCTGCTAGTTATCTGCCAGTTATCAACACCAACCTGGTTAGTACATCTTCACATCCAAAAATGAGTAAACAAATAAACACATAACCACATAGACAAATAAATAAAACAGAATAAATGCACGAATGAATACAAATATCAACAAAACATCAAAACAAACAAACAAATAACAAAAATCATTCTTAAATCTACCCCGGAAGACGATCGCGAATGGCAGACACAAGACTTCAAAAAACAAAAAAACAAAAAAACAAATGAGACGACCAGACTTCCACGCAGATAAAGACACCAGGAAGAATATACACAGAAAAGATCAAGGACAAGACACGGGGAGGAGAGTTCAGCGGACACTGCAATGCAAGAAAAGTTACCGAGAAAATCTGGAAAGTTATGGGTGCTGGAGGAAGGGAAATGGAAAATATACTGCAAGAGTCAGAAGACGCGAAGGAAAAGTGGTAAAAAAAAAAAAAAGTTCGATCTCAGAAGACTGGAAGAGGAACAGACTGGGACAGATTGTGCCAAGGAATCATTTATGACGTGGAGCACATGTGATAAAAAGGGTTTATGGAAGGAAAACTATGCACACAGAGAGGGAGGGAATGAAGAGAGAGAGAGAGAGAGAGAGAGAGAGAGAGAGAGAGAGAGAGAGAGAGAGAGAGAGAGAGAAGAGAGAGAGAGAGAGAGAGAGAGAGAGAGAGAGAGAGAGAGAGAGAGAGAGAGAGAGAGAGAGAGAGAGAGAGAGAGAGAGAGAGAGAGAGAGAGAGAGAGAGAGAAGAGAGAGAGAGAGAGAGAGAGAGAGAGAGAGAGAGAGAGAGAGAGAAAGAGAGGAGAGCGAGAGAAGAGAGAGAAGAGGGAGAGAGAGAGACGAGAGAGAGAGAGAGAGAGAGAGAGAGAGAGAGAGAGAGAGAGAGAGAGAAGAGAGAGAGAGAGAAAGAGAAAGAGAGAGAAAGAGAAAGAGAAAGAGAGAGAGAGAGAGAGAGAGAAGAGAGAGACGAGAGAGAGACCTAAATCAATAATCACACCAAGGCTAGTAGCGAAGCCATCAATTAATCATTCTCTCACTTTCCCGCAACTTCCTGTCACCCGCCCATCAAATAACTCATCATTCAACCTTCTAAACAAGAAATCACAAGAAACTTTCTCCTCCAATCAATGGGTCCCAAAAATCAGCTGTTTCCGGGAAGCATTTTTAACCAAGGAGGGAAAGGAGAGAGGTAATAAAAGAGAAGAAGAAACGTTAGTCAAAAATGGTGAACCGAAAGGTAATAATCTTTGATGGATGAAGAAACTCGTCGTTCAGTTTGTGAAAAATTGAACAAAGAAATCCGGAGAATCGGCATGGAAAATATATGAACAAGTGTTTAATTAACCTCGAGGTCCTCTTTTACGTTACGACTCTCGCGCTGTAATCGCAATAATAAGTCTTATTGCAAAACCAATAACTCCCCACTGGTTCCAATTGAAAACCAGTACATACCACCTTGAATATAGGTTACATCTTGCTAAGTCAGTTAAACCGTAACCTCACCTAGTTTGCAAAACCAATAATTCCCCACCAGTACATATCACAATGAATATAGGTTACATCTTGTCAAGTCAGTTAAACCGTAACCTAACCTAGTTTGCAAAAGCTGCAACTGGCCTAAATAACCGACTCCACCTTGAAAAAGACTTAATTCTCAAAACATA
>NW_020869993.1:360247-387747 GCF_003789085.1 Penaeus vannamei
GAAGGAGAGAGAGAGAGAGAGAGAGAGAAAGAAAGAAAGAAAGAAAGAAAGAAAGAAAGAAAGAAAGAAAGAAAGAAAGAAAGAAAGAAAGAAAGAAAGAAAGAAAGAAAGAAAGAAAGAAAGAAAGAGAAAGAGAGAGAGAGGAGAGAGGAGAGAGAGAGAGAGAGAGAGAGAGAGAGAAAGAAGAGAAAGAGAAAGAGAAAGAGAAAGAGAAAGAGAAAGAGAAAGAGAGAGAGAGGAGAGAGAGAGAGAAAGATTAGCAACAACGCCGAAAGCGTTCAAAAAACAAAAGGGATGAAACTGAAAGGCAGAGAAAGCTTGATAAACTAATTGGTACAAAAAATAGCAAAAAAAAATATGGGAAAAAAACACGTTACATTGTTATCAACGGTTTGCTGAGTTCTCTTAAGGATTAAAGACAAAATATATAAACAACACTAATGTCAGATCACAGCCAAAGCACACGACAACTTGAAAATAATTATTCACAGAACTAGAGACCAACCGAACCGAGAAATGGCTTCCATACCACGAGAGAATCTGCGAATAAAAATGCGAATTTTACGCATCTCTCGGAAGTCATTTACTGATTGATTATTCCAAGATTTAGAATTTATTGAACCACGATGTATCAGCCAGGTACCGATCGTCATTATATACAGAGACAGTGAAAAATTAAGATAACCAGCAAGCCACTATGAAAAATTAAGATAACCAGCAAGCCACTATGAAAAATTAAGAATAATAAGAACCACAAAGCCACTATGAAATTAAGATAACCAGCAAGCCACTATGAAAAAAGATAACCAGCAAGCCACTATGAAAATTAAGATAACCAGCCAAGCCACTATGAAAAATTAAGATAACAGCAAGCCACTATGAAAAATTAAGATCTTATGAAAATTAAGATAACCAGCAAGCCACTATGAAGATTAAGACAACCAGCAAGCACTATGAAAATTAAGATAACTATGAAAAATTACGATAACCAGCAAGCCACTATGAAAAATTAAGATAACCAGCAAGCCACCAGTACGGCTTAATGAGAGAACTTTGATTTGTGTCCATCTGCTTGGCTTGACATCTTACATCTGCAGGACTCGGCTGATTAAGGACAAGCATAGTATCGAAGCATTTGTGATTAACCGATAAATAACCAGGAAAAAAACATACGAATATACTAGTTCATAAGACGGAAAATAGCAAAGCATCTCTCGATTCTAAGAGGACCATCTTTACGAGTGATAAATCTTATTAGCTCTTCGTCCTCTTGTGATGAGAGGGATCGTATCTACTTCGTATCTACTTCCCCCCCCCCCTTTTTAGGTTTAAGAAAAAAAAAATAATAATCAGATTAGGTCCTACGTCTTCGGGAGTAATCTCTGATCAACAGCGAAGAGGAAGACACCTGTTGCGCCCTTGGAAGACAACGAGGCTTTTCCTCCTCAAAACGCCCTTTACCTGACAGGCAAAATACCCAGCCGTACCGGTACCTCAGATCCGGCCGCCACACACGACACAAGACTGCTACAAGGTTCTGAGGTGGGGGTGGCTCCTTCTCCCTCCCTCCCACCCCTTCCTCCTTCAACCCCCACCCCCCCCGTCATCTCTCTCCTCCTCCCACACCCATTCCTCCGCCACCCCCCCACCCGTCATCTCTCTCCTCACCCCCATTCCTTCCTCCCCCACCCCGTCATCTCTCTCCTCCCCACCCCCATTCCTCCGCCACCCACTCACCGTCATCTTCTCCTCCCCCCTCCTCCCATTCCTCCCTCCCCACCCACCCCGTCATCTCTCTCTCCTCCCCCCACCCCATTCCCCCATCACCCCCCACCCCACCCCGCCCATCCTCTCCTCCCCCCCCACCCCACCCCGTCATCTCTCTCCTCCCCCCATTCCTCCCTCACCCCCCACCCCACCCGTCATCTCTTCTCCCCCTCTCCCCCGATTTTACTCCCAAGTGGAAATGAGGCTTGCAAGTGCCAATCTCGCTCCGGGGGGTGAGGGGGTGAGGGGGAGGGGGGGTGAGGGGGATCGTGTGGATCAATCAGCCAGGGGGGGGGGGGGGGGAAGCGCGAGATCCTCTTCAAACTATATCGCGCACGAGGATTAATTTTCGATCCTCCACGACTTGAGTCAACAGCGCAAAGAAATTCGAAAAAAACTGTTGCGCCGATCAAGCCCACCAAAAAGATATTCAACCATAACACATCATATCCAGCTGTCATCACAAGATAATCAACCATAACACATCATATCCAGCTGTCATCACAAGATAATCAACCACAACACATCATATCCAGATGTCACCACAAAGATAATCAACCATAACACATCATATCTAGAACCTAGAACACATCATGAGGATAATTGCTAATCGCCCTTGTTTTAGAGCGTCTCAAATGGCAATTAAACATTTCTAATAACTGTCAGCAAGTTGCAATATTGCATGCCCTTGATAGGCCTAGAAACTCTCCCACAGGTAGGCGGTAAATGACAGAAGTTTACGGGTGTCATTATAAATATTAACGGAAGTGTTGACATATGTCATGCCAGTTATGAAAATTGGACCTATCACCATCATTACTGTTACTATTATCATCAATTACCATTGCTGTCATCATTACTATTATCATCATTATCATTTTTATTATCATTATCATTTATTATGACAATCATCATCAATATTATGGCTAGCATCATCACTATCATTATTATCGTTATTATTATTATTATTATCAACATTATAGTTATCATTATCTTTGTTATCATCATTAATAGCATTATCTTATTACCATCATCATCATTACTACCAATACTACCGTTACTGTCCCTGATATTATCATCATAATTATCATTATTTTCATCATTATCATAACCTACATCACCATCATTATCCTCATTTTTTAAACCCGACCATTTGCTTCACTGGGGATCTGCCTCCATTTTCCTCTCCTCCTTGCTTCATCCACCTTTCGTCAAGCAGCTTCTTCCACTTCCTTTGGTTATTTATGGATGGCTGCGTCTTCTGCCCGAAGCTGTCCTTATATAACTTTGCCGTGTATTATTTCCAGGTCACTCACACTCACTCACTCTCTTTCTTTTTCTCTCTCTCAGACACTCACTTTCACTCTCATCCTCATTCTTATTCTCTCGTCTCTCTCTTTTTCTATCTCTCACTCACTTTCACTCTCATCTCATTCTTATTCTCTTTCACTCTCTCTCTGCTCTGAGTCTCTGTGTTATCTCTGTCTCTTCTCTATGTCTGCCTTTCTGTTTCTCTCTCTGTGTTCTCTCTATGTCTGCCTTTCTCCTGTTTCTCTCTATGTCGCTTTCTCTGTCTCTCTCTATGTCTGCCTTTCTCTGTTTCTCTCTCTGTCTGCCTTTCTCTGTCTCTCTCTCCTCTGTCTCTTCCCTCTCTGTCTCTGCTCTCTCTCTCTCTCTCTCTCTATTACTACGTCCACGTCCTCAAACTATTCCAACTGGCACGCTTCGCATTGCAATCAACGACTCACTTCAACACTGTCACCTCCGAATCCCAGTGCCACAGACCGCCATCAGGAGGCATACCCGGTGCTGATCGGAGCCATGAACGCTTTTAACACTTGTTCATCCCTGCAATCGCTGCCCGAACACACACACACACACACAGAAGGAGACAAGACACACAGACAGACACACTCACACTCATAGACATACATACAGACACACACACACGCAAACGCACACGCACACGCACACGCAACACGCACGCACACACACACACACACACACACACAACACACACACACACACTCACACACTCACTCACTCACACACTCACTCACTCACACACTCACTCACACACTCACTCACTCACTCACTGAAGCTTGGTTTTCCTTCCTGTTCTCAATAGAAAACTGTTTGTGTAACACCATCACTCGTGCATGTTACTTAATATCACTGAATTTGTCATATCCTGCAATTTGTTGTCCAGCTGACAGCTTGATGGGCAAATACGTAGACAAACAATATCGATATATGACATACAATGAAGTGAAACATGGAGCAAAACGGCTTTGCAATAGGGAAATATGCCAATCGTTATGGCATGTGATTTATACTTTTTAAAAATTCCAGTCCTCTGTCTATGCTTATTTCGCTGATTTCAAGTATGCCTCGTGATCTCTCTCTCTCACCTCTGCAAATATGCCTTTCTCTCTTCTCTCTCTGCAAATATGCCTCTCTTATTATGTCTCCTTTTCTTCCTCTTTTTCTATGCCTCTTTTTTACTCTCCTCTCCAACTCCTCCCACCCTCTCTGCATCTTATTTTCAAAACATTTATCTTCGTTCTCCTTCTGTCTCTTTCTTTTCCTATCTTCTGCTACTTTACTTATTGATCTCTTTCACTTCTCTTCCTCTTCCATCTCTCCTCTTCCCTATCTACTCCTACTTTATCCTTCCTCTTCAGTTTTTCCCTCTGTTTTATTTATCTCCTCTTCCCTCCTCTTCCTTCTAATTCTCTCTCTATCCCCACTCCTCTTCTCCCTCGCCCTTTCAATTCTTCTCTTCTTCCTCCCTCTTCCATTTTCCTCTTCTCCTCCCTCTCCGTTCTCAGTTCTTCAATTCCTCCTGCCTATTCCCATTTTTCTCTTCTCCCTCGCTCTTTAATTCTCTCTAACCCCTCATCTCCCCTCGTTCCCTCTTACCATCCTCCTCTATCCATCCTTCTTTCTCTCCCTCCCTCCTCTCCCCCCCTCCTCCCTTTCCCAACGCCCTCCCTTCGGCCCCCAAAGTCAAGCTTAAGGTCCGCGCAACCCCCTTCTCTTCTCCTTCCCCCCTGCCCCCCCCGTCCGCCAACCTCCCCCCAACCCCTTCTCTTCCCTCCTCCCCCTACCCCCCAACCCCCCAACCCCCCCTTCCTCTTCCTCCCCCCCTGCCCCCCCCGTCCGGCCAACCTCCCCCAACCCCCTCTCTTCCGCTCCCCCCAAGCCCCCTTCTCTTCCTCCCGCCTGCGCCCCCGTCCGCCAACCTCCCCCCTACCCTTCTCTTCCTCCCCCCTACCCCCAACAACCCCCTTCTCTCCTCCCCCCCCTCCCCGTCCCCCTCCCCCCCCAACATCCCCCTTCTCTTCCCTCCCCCTAACTCCCCCCAACCCCCCCTCTCTTCCTTCCCCCAACCCCCCTTCTTCCCTCCCCCACCCCCCACCCCCCCCGGTCGCCATAAGAGTGCGGAATGAAGACGCTCGTGAAGTTAAGGGAATCAAGGGCTTTTTTTGAAGGGGCTTTGGGGGTCACGGCAGATTTTTGTACCGACTTGGAAAATTATCTATTGCCGTTTTTTTTTTTCTTTCTTTTCGTTTTTGGGGGGGGGGGGCACTCGGAGGAGGTCGCAGGGGTAGGAAACTTACTTATCGATCTGCTTATCTGTCTACTGCTTTGTCTACCTATCTAATACTACTTTATCAACCTATTTAATACTACTTTATCTACCTATTTAATACTACTTTATCTACCTATTTAATACTACTTTATCTACCTATCTAATACTACTTTATCTACCTATTCAATAGTATTTTATCTACCAATCTAATACTACTTTATCTACCTATATAACTACCTGAATGTATGGTTGTTTACCTACCTCTATATATAAATTCATGGTATACGTCTTTTCCACGAGAGACTGTCTATCTACCTGTCTATCTACCTCTCCGTCTATCTATCTATCTACCTCTCCGTCTATCTATCTATCTACCTCTCCGTCTATCTATCAATCTACCTCTCCTTCTATCTATCTACCTATCTACCTATCTATCTACCTCTCCGTCTATCCATGTTGTGTATTTCCCATAAACGTTATAAACCGATGTTCCATAATCTCTGCAGACGAAGTGGATACAACAAACCGTGATAAAGAAAGGGGAAGACAAAGCACAACTAAAATAACAAACACACTCGATGGAGGGGAACGAGAGAGTGAACATTTTCGGATTTGTTCTCTCTCTCTATTGTTGGGTCATTTTATTTGTTCATAGGGAGAGGGCGAGGGGTGGGGGTGGGGTGGGGTTTGGGGGTGGGTGCTTGGGTGGGTGGGTGGTGGGGTGGGTGGGGGGGGGAGAATACATCACATCCGGGAATTTTGAACATTTTTCCCCATTTGAGGAATACGTAGTCGACAAAGCACTTAAAAAAAAATAAAAATAAATAAACAATAAATAAATAGAAAAAATAGAGAAAATAATAAAAATAAATAATAATAAATAAATAAATAAATAATAAATAAATAAATTAATTAATTAAAAAGAAAAAAAAGAACTGTAGATAGGAGCAAAGGGAAAGGGAAAAAGGCAAACGAAAAGAGGCAAAAGAAACGGGAGAGGAAAGCGAAAGAGAGGCATAGGAGGGAAGAAAAGTGAAAAGAGAAATTGGAATTCTAATGGTCAATCGACTCCATCTTTCTTTCGACTCGCTTCAAATACCTATGAGGCTGTCGAGGAGGAAGAGGAGGAGGAGGAGGAAGGAAGGAGGAGGAAGGGAGGAGGGGAGGAGGAGAAGGGAAGGAGGAGGAGGAGGAGGAAGGGAAGGAAGGAAGGAGGAGGAGGAGGAAGAGGAAAGAAGAGGAAGAGAGGAGGAGGAGGAGGAAGAGGGGAAGGAGGAGGAGGAAGAGTTGGAGGACGAGGTGGAGGAAGGGAAGGAGGAGGAGGAGAGGAGGAGGAGGAAAGAAGATGATGAGATGATGATGAGGAGGAGGAGGAAGAGGAGGAAGAAGATGATGACGATGAAGATGAGGAAGAGGAGGAAGATGAAGATGAAGAGGAGGAGGTGGAGAGGAAGAGGAGGAGAAGGAGGAGGGAGGAAGGGAAGGAGGAGGAGGAGGAAGGGAAGGGAGGAGGGGAAGGAGGAGGAGGGAAGGAGGAAGAGTGAGGACGAGGAAGGAGAAGGTGTGGGGGAGGAGGAGGAGGAAGAACAGGAGGAAGTAGGTGGAAGAGAAAGAGAAGGGGGGAGGAGGAGGAGGGAGGAGGAGGGGAGGAGGAGGAGAAGAAGAAGAAGAGAAGAAGAAGAAGAAGAGAAGAAGAAGAAGAAGAAGAAGAAGAAGAAGAAGAGAAGAAGAAAGAAGAAGAAGAAGAAGAAAAGAAGAAGAAGAAGAAGAAGAAGAAGAAGAAGAAAGAAGAAAAGAAAGAAGGAGAAGAAAAAAAAAAGAAAGAAAGAAAAACGAAGTCGAAAGAAGACAAAGAGAAGAAAAATAAGAGGAGGAAGAAAAGAAGCAGGAGGGGAAGGAAAAAAGGGGAAAGAGAAGAAGAGCGAGGAAAGAACGACTAAGACAGAGAGGGTCGGGGTGGGGGTGGGGATGGGGGGGGGGATGGGGGGGTGGGACGAAAGGGTTGAGTAAAGAGAAACACTTAGAACGAAGATGGGGAAACTTTCGAAGCTATTTGCGCCCATTTCACTCGGCAAGACAAGGCTGGAAAAAAAACACACGAAAAAAAACGGAAACAAGAAAAAAACTACACGAAAAAACACTCACTGGAACCACCATTACGACTGAGGCAAAGAAATAAAATAAAATAATAATAATAATAATTAATTTAAAAAAAGAGAAAAAAAAACGACGACTAAAGTTAGCCCACTGTTAAGAAACCTTAGAAAACAATCAAGCAAAAATAATAACATAAACAACGACCAAAAGAGAAGGGAAAAAGACCAAAAAAAACTAAAAGAAAAAGCCAAAAAGCCAAAACAAGACAAAAAAGCCAAAAAAACAACAAAACAAGAAAAACAAAAATCCAAAATCCACAATACCCCTCCTACAACGCACAAAAGAGGGGTGAAAAGCAGACTAAAAAAAAAAAAAAAAAGAGAAAGAAGACGAGACACTCCAAAAACACCAGACGATCACACGCTGTTATTGTCTGTGATAGCCGCTTTCCCCCTTTGTCCTCTCTCACAGCAAGGGGTCATCGCGTTAAGACAGAGAGGATTAGCTCGCGGAGAGAAAGAGAGCAGAGGAACTGGCAAGCGGGAGGGAGAGTGGGAGGGAGAAGGAAAAATGAGAGAGAAGATGGTGAGAGAAGATGGTGAGAGAGGAAAAGGCTGTAATCCTGGGAGAAGGGAAAATGAGAGAGAAGATGGTGAGAGAGGAAAAGGCTGTAATCCTGGAGAAGAAAATGGGAGAAGAAGGAAAAATGAGAGAGAAGATGGTGAGAGAGGAAAGGCTGTAATCCTGGGAGAAGAAAATGAGAGAGAAGGAAAAATGAAGAGAGAAGATGGTGAGAGAGGAAAAGGCTGTAATCCTGAAAGAATAGTAATAATTATAAAATGATGAAAAAAGGGAAAAGGCATAGATAGACAGATAGATATATACCGCGCATGAACGCACATATAAACACACACACGCGCAAATTCACGGGCATACATCTTTCACCCACACACACAAACACACGCACACACCCTCCACCCCCGCCCCCAACACACACACACGCACACACAGAAACACTCACCCACACCACAAACAAACACACCTTCCATCCCCCCCCACACGCACACACCTTCACACATACACACACACACGCACACACCTTCCACACATACACACACACACACACACACACTTCAACACATACACACACGCACACACCTTCCACACATACACACACACAACGACACACCTTCACACATACACAACACGCACACCCCCCCCCCCCCACACACACAACCACCACTCCCTCCACACACACAATCCCCCCTCCCCCCTCCCTCCACCACCACACACATACGCACACACTCAACACATCGACGCCTCTTTCCGAGCACAAGACTGTTACAACCGGACGACGCCGACGAGCTGCACCGCGCCAGTGGGAATGACGTCATCCCACGTCTTCACTCGCGCCAGGTGGCTTTCCCCCGACGTAAACAAAGGCGCGTGTTGTTGTCGTGGCGCCGGGACCGAAGGTCGAGAAGCTAAAGGTAAAAAAAAAAAAAAAAAAAAAAAAAAAAAAAAAAAAAAATAGAAGGTAAGAATGTATGGTAAGAGGATGTGTGGATGTGTTGGTTAGTGTGTGTGTGTGTGTGTGTGTGTGTGTGTGTGTGTGTGTGTGTGTGTGTGTGTGTGTGTGTGGTGTGTGTGTGTGTGTGTGTGAGAGAGAGAGAGAGAGAGAGAGAGAGAGAGAGAGAGAGAGAGAGAGAGAGAGAGAGAGAACGAGAGAGAGCGAGAGAAACGAGAGTGAACGATAGAACGAGAGACATAGAAAGAGAAACAAAAAAAAACTTTTCTGACTTCAAAACAGAGACCGAGAATAAAAAAAAAAAAAAAAAAAAACAGAAGACCCCATAAAAAAAAAAAAAAAAAAAAAACGAAACAAAATAAGAACCAATGCCCTCAAACCCAAATCCTTTCTCACACAGGCCAAAAGCATCCAAAAAACGCCCACGCCCAACTCACAAACACACAAACAAACAAACAAACAAACACGCCAAGCAGACCGACAGACACCCAACACACAAACAAACAAACAAACACGCCAAGCAGACCGACAGACGCGACAGACCACCCAACACACAAACAAACAAACAAACACGCCAAGCAGACCGACAGACACAGACTAACAAACACGCCAAGCAGACCGACAGGCAAGCAGACCGACAACAACCCAACACACACAAACAAACAAACAAACACGCAAGCAGACCGACAGACCACCCAACACACAAACAAACAAACAAACACGCCAAGCAGACCGACAGACCACCCAACCACACAAACAAACAAACAAACCGCCAAGCAGACGACAGACCACCCAACACACAACAACAAACAAACAAACACGCCAAGCAGACCGACAGACCACCAACAACACAAACAAACAAACAAACACGCAAGCAGACCCAGACCACCCAACACAAAAAAACAAACAAACAACGCCAAGCAGACCGACAGACACCCACAACACACAAACAAACAAACAAACACGCCAAGCAGACCGACAGACCACCCAACACACAAACAAACAAACAAACACGCCAAGCAGACCGACAGACCACCAACACACAAACAAACAAACAAACACACCAAGCAGACCGACAGACGACAGACCACCAACACACAAACAAACAACAAACAAACAAACACGCCACGCAGACCGACAGACGCGACAGACCACCCAACACACAACACAAACAAACAAACACGCCACGCAGACGACAGACGCGACAGACCACCCAACACACAAACAAACAAACAACACGCCAGCAGACGACAGACGCGACAGACCACCCAACACACAAACAACAAACAAACACGCCAACAGACCGACAGACACAGACGCACGCAGACAGACACAGACCACCCAACACACAACAAACAAACAACACGCCAAGCAGACCGACAGACGCGACAGACCACCAACACACAAACAAACAAACAAACGCCAAACCGACAGACGACAGACCACACACCAAACACAACAAACAAACAAACAAACACGCAAGCAGACCGACAGACGCGACAGACCACCCAACACACAAACAAACAAACAAACAAACAACAAACAAGCAGACCGACAGACGACGACCACCACCCAACACACAAACAAACAAACAAACAAACACGCCAAGCAGACCGACAGACGCGACAGACCACCCAACACACAAACAACAAAAAAAACAAACACGCCAAGCAGACGACAGACGCGACAAACAACAAACAAACAAACAAACACGCCAAGCGACCGACAGACGCGACAGACCACCCAACAACAAACAAACAAACACGCCAAGCAGACCGACAGACGCGACAGACCACCCAACAACAAACAAACAAACAAACACGCCAAGCAGACGACAGACGCGACAGACCAACCCAACACACAAACAAACAAACAAACACGCCACGCAGACCGACAGACGCGACAGACAAGCAAACGGCGCGAGGACGAGAGACCGCCGAGATAAAATCAGATCTCCCGCGGTTGCTAATTAAACTTGACACCCACCGAGTCCCACCGCTAAAAACATCTTGCCCTTTTCCTTTCTAATTCCTTTTTTCCTTCTATTTTTTCTTTTTTTCCTTCTCCTTTCTATTTTTTTCTTATTTTTTTCCTTCTCCTTTCTATTTTTTTTCTTTTTCTTTTTTTTCTTTTTTTCCTTCTCCTTTATCTTTCTTTCTTTTTTTCCTTCTCATTTCTATTTTTTTTCTTTCAAATTTTTTCCTTCTCCTTTCTTTTTTTTTTCCTTCTTTCTATTTTTTTCCTTCTCCTTTCTATTTTTTATTTTCCTTCTCCTTTCTATTTTTTTTCCTTTTTTCCTTCTTTCTATTTTTTTCTTTTTTTTCCTTCTCCTTTCTATATTTTTTTCCTTCTCTTTCTATATTTTTTTCTTTTTTCCTTCTCTTTCTATTTTTTTTTTTTTTCCTTCTTTCTATTTTTTCCCTTTTTTTCCTTCTCCTTTCTATTTTTTTTTCCTTTTTTTCCTTTCTATTTTTTCCTTCTCCTTTCTATTTTTTTTTCCTTTTCCTTTCTATTTTTTCCCTTTTTCCCTTCTTTTCTATTTTTTTCCTTCTTTCTATTTTTTTTTTTTCCTTCTCCTTTCTATTTTTTCCCTTTTTTCCTTCTCCTTTCTATTTTTTTCCCCTTTTTTTTCCTTCTCTTTTCTATTTTTTCCCCCTTTTTTTCTTCATTTTTCTGTGCTCTCCTTCCTTCGTGTTCTCACTCTGCGCTTCTCTCTACTCTCTGGCGTTTCTCTCCTTCCTTCGCGTTCTCTCTCTTCTCTTTGGCGTGTTCTCTCCTCCTCTTCGCTTCTCTTCTCTTTGGCGTGTTCTCTCTCCTCTTGGCTTCTCTTTCCTTTGGCGTGTCCTCCTTCTCGTTCTCCTCTTCGCTTCTTTCTCTTTTGGCGTGTTCTCTCCTACCTTCTTTTTTTCCTCTGCGTTTCTCTCTTCTCTTTGGCGTGTTCTCCCTTCGGTTCCTTTTCTTTCTCTCTTTTATTCCACCTTGTTCTGTTTTCTTCTACCTCCCCCTTTCTACCTTGTACACCCTTCCCTTCTCCTTACCTTTTTTTTTCTCTTTTATTCCACTCTTCCCTTTAGCTTGTTCTTTCCTCCGTTCTCAATCCCCTTGTTTCGTTCAATACATATATTTTTTCTTTTCTACTTTAATTTTTTTTTGTTAATTTCTTATCTCCCTCGTTTCTCTATCCACCCGTTTTTTTTTTTTAGTCCCTTTCGTCTTCTTTTTCTTACAAATTATCATAATATCGTCCTTTCCTTTTTATCCCTTGGGTTTTCCATTTTCCTTTCCTTCTCTCTAATTTCACTAAGATGGTCTACAATAGTCATAAAAAAATATATTTCCATGGACTTCACATCTTTACAATACACTTTTCATCTAATATTTTTTTCCCGCCTTCCCTTTTAACACCATTTTTAATCTGCATTTCAATCTCTCTCACTTCACATTCTGCCTTTTCCCTCATTCCTAGTTTAATAATTCTCTTTCTATATCTTTCCCGCTATTTCTGCTATTTATGCCCTATTTGTCGACCACTTTCCTCCTCCTTTTAATTCTATCTTTATCAAGGACTCCTTATCACTCATTTTTTCCTCTTTTTTCTCATGCCATCCTTCCGTCATTTATTTCATCTGATTCGTCGTGTTCTACCTCTCGTTCGTTCTCCATTCCTTCTCATTCCTTTCGTTTCTTTGTGTCCCGTCAGTCATTTGTTCTCCTTCCCTCTTATTCACATCATTCCTTCCTTTTCATATTCCTCCATTTATACCAGAGTGTCCCCCTGTAATTAGTTATTCCCATTTTCTCTTATTTCTCCACTTATCCAAATTAATCCTCTTTCCGCACGTCTTTCCATATCATCCTTTCTCTTATATCCAAAATAACATCGTTATTCCCATCTCTCCATAATTTGCTCGCCCTTCCTCTTCCTCCGCTAACACACAGTCATCAGCTTATTCCCTTATTCCTCCATTTACTGAAGTGTGTCTAGCCATTCCTTCGCGGAAATTTCTCCTTCAACTCGAAGAAAACGGGAAGCGAGTTTAGAAAACGTGACGTGATGCTCTTTAGGGGAAACTCTGATATCATGTTCCGCCTCCGTCAGACTGATCTCCAAAGCATCTAAAGGCCTCCTGCCAAAAATATAAGTTGAGAAGCTTATATATTATATATATATATATATATATATATATATATATATACATTATACATTATACATATATACATATATACATATACATATACATATCTCTACATATCTACTACCTACCTACCTACCTACCTATATATACATATATATACATATATATACACATATTTATGTGTGTGTGTGTGTGTGTGTGTGTGTGTGTGTGTGTGTGTGTGTGTGTGTGTGTGAGTGAGTGAGTGAGTGAGTGAGTGAGTGAGTGAGTGAGTGAGTGTGTGTGTGTGTGTGTGTGTGTGTGTGTGTGTGTGTGTGTGTGTGTGTGTGTGTGTGTGTGTGTGTGTGTGTGTGTGTGTGTGTGTGTGTGTGTGGCGTGTGCGTGTGCGTGTGCGTGTGCGTGTGCGTGTGTGTGTGTGTGTGTGTGTGTTTTTGTATGTGTGTGTGCGCCTGTCTCCACCCTCTCCCCCACCCTCCCCCTCTCCCTCTCTCGTTACCGGGCCACCTGAAATAGAAATTGCGAAAAAAAAAAGTGCGTTCATTAAGACGACGCTCGGAGCTGATCTCTCGCGCTGCCGACGTCGAACACAGGCTGTCAGAAGCGAACAGAAGCCCCAAGTAATTTGCTCCTTCAGGTGCTGCTGCTGCTGAGCTTGCCTCCTCTGTTAACGGTTATTGCTGTTGTTCCGTTGTTGGCAGGCACGGCTTGGCGTGATCTGTTTTAATCCTTTGGAAGATAAGGATTCTGTTGTATGGTTTGTTTTATTCACTGTTGGAAATTTGGCGTGTCGTATTCTCAGGATATGCTTTATTGTTTTTCTTATTTCCTTCTCTCTCTCTCTCTCTCTCTCTCTCTCTCTCCTCTCTCTCTCTCTCTCTCTCTCTCTCTCTCTCTCTCTCTCTCTCTCTCTCTCTCTCTCTCTCTCTCTCTCTCTCTCTCTCTCTCTCTTCTCTCTCTTAAACTGCCATTGTTATTACTTCCCATCACATATATCAATTACACCTTTGTAATACTTCTCCTAGCTTTAGGCATGATTCAGTTAATAAGAATATTCTCCTGAATCCATCTCTGAGAAATATAGATATCACGTCTGATAATATCAAAAGCATTATATATAATATGGCATAAACAATTAAAAAAACCTTACTGTTGATATGGTTGTGTTTGTGCTTGTTTTACGTGGTGTGTGTGTGTGTGTGTGTGTGTGTGTGTGTGTGTGTGTGTGTGTGTGTGTGTGTGTGTGTGTGTGTGTGTGTGTGTGTGTGTGTGTGTGCATGTATGTGTGTGTGCATGTGCATGTAATGTGTGTGTGTGGCATGTATGTGTGTGCATGTATGTGTGTGCATGTATGTGTGTGTGTATGTGTGGTAATGTAGTGTGTGTACATATATGTATGTGTGTTAGAAAGGACAAGACGAAAAAAATGAAGTGAATAGTAAATATAAGCAACTCCAATATAAGCAACTCCAATATAAGCAACTCCAATATAAGCAACTCCATTTCCTGCTCCGGCCGACATTTTCCTCTGCAGAAACTCCCGACCTTCAAACCCGAATGCGGAACACGGGATAAGGAGAGAGAGACAGAGTGAATGATCGTGGAAAGGCACACAGAGACAGGGGATGGATGGAACAAAGAAAAAGAAAAAGAAAAGAAAAGAAAAAAAGAAAACAGATAATGAAGGCACTATATAGGAACACAAAAAATGGATTTACTGGGAAAACAACACCAAATACCGTCTGAAAGAGAAAGAAAAAGTGAAAGGAAAGGCAAATCCTCAATAAACATAAAACAAACAAACAAACAATTACACGAACAAACAGGAATAAACCAAATAAGAGAGAGAGAGAGCATCAGCGAAGGGAGAGAGAAAGGACGGCGGAAGGAATGGAATCGAACCCTTTCTGAAGCAGGTTCATCAAGACTCCTATTAAGGCGCTGTCACACTAGCACTTTTTTCCCGTCTTTTTTTATGACAATTCTATTTAACATAAATACAAACATTCTCGAATATAGCTCTTGATTTGACTATGCTTGGCTGAAAGAAGTTGACGGAAAGGTTTTCAGACGGAAACGATCATTCTCGTCCGACTGGAAAATCGACAATTCTCGCAATTCAAAAATCGAAATAAAATCGACAATTCGCTCAAAAATCGCAATCAAAAATCGACAAAAAAATCGACATTTCAAAAATCGACAATTCGTCAAAAAAAAAAAAAAAAATTGACGGCAAAATGCAGCGTGACAGCACCTTCCCCTAAGCACTTCCTCCTCAACCCGAGAACTCTTCGCAGACTCGGGGAGGCAAATAGGATCAAAAGTCCCGGAGGAAAAAGGAGCCACTTGGTCGGGTCTTCGGGCAGTGAGTCCGGACCCTCGGCGGCGAGTGAGATGGGCGCCGATTGTGAGGCTCCGCTGGACGTCGTGGGGATCGGGGCTCTGCGTCGGGCTCTCTCTTTTTTGCGTCCTCTCTCTGTCCGTCTGTCTGTCTGTCTGTCTGTCTGTGTCTCTCTCCTCTCTCTGTCTCTCCTGTCTGTCTGTCTGTCTGTCTGTCTGTCTCTCTCTCTCCGTCTGTCTGTCTGTCTATGTCCGTCTCTCTGTCTGTCTATGTCCTCTCTGTCTGTCTGTCTGTCCGTCTCTCTGTCTGTCTCTCTCTCTCTCTCTCTCTCTCTCTATAATATATATATTATAGGTATATATCACGGCGGAGATGAAGTCTCTTTGCTTCAGTTGATTTTTAGCTATATCCTTATATGGATAAATAGGATGATATATTAGATATATTACTATATATCATCTATCTAAATCTCTATCTTCCCATTTATCCATCACTACCTGAGTGTATCTATAGGCAAGGACACAGACGGCGAAAAATCAACATAAACAAAGTGACTCTCCCACGTTCCGCCGTCAACAAAGGCCTCCTATGATTGCCTGAAGGAGAGCAAAGGCGGCCTGGTCCTTCCTGTGCCTGGGAAGAGTCAGGATGGCACAGAGCCAACTTATCCCTGGGAGGGACTTAGTGCTTAAGCCTAGAAGGGTATGTGACACCAGCGCTCTTCCTCCTTCGACGGTGCCTTATCTTCTCGCTCATCTTCCTTTCCTTCTTTTAATCATTTCCGGTTTCTTATTCTCTTTCTCTTTCCTCCTCTCCGTTCCCCTTCCTTTTCTTTTTTCCTCTACCCATTTGATTTGATTTTTTTTCCTTTCCTTTGCTTCCCTTTCCTAGTTCTTACCTTCATTGTTTCTCATTCTCCTTCCTTTATTTCATTTACCTGTCCCTCCCACTCTCACTTTCACTTTCCTCCCTTCCATCATTCCACTCTTGTTCTCTCCCTCTCATCCCTCTTCCTCTTTTTCTTCTCCCCCTTACTATCCACCCCTATTCCCTCCCTCACTTTATCCCCTTCTTAAACTTCTTTTCCTCGCCCCTCCCTCTCTCTCTTCCATTTCACTTCACCTTCTCATTCTCCCTCTTTTCTCAATCCCTCTCTCCTTTCCTCCCTCCCTCCGTCCCTCCTTCCCTCCTCCTTCCTCCTCCTCCTTCCCCTCTCCCCCTCCTATTTCCTCTTTCCTCCTCCCTCCTCCCCTCCCTTCACCTCCTTCCTCCTTCCTCCCTCTCTTCCTCTTTCCTATCTCCCTCCTTCCCTCCCTTCACCTCATTCCCTCCCTCCCTCCTCTCTTTTCTCATTTCCTCTCTCCCTCCCTCCTCCCTCCTTCCCTCCCTCCTCCCTCCCCTTCCCTTCACCTCCTTCCTCCTACTCCCTCCCTCGCAACACCGTGCCAGAGTTGCGATGGCCACAACGACACCGGGAATTAAAAGCACTTAGCACACACCCGTGATGGTCCTTTTCAGACTGGAAAGGAGAATGTGGTTTTGGAAGAGAGTGAAAAAAATATTGTGTTGAATGTCCCACTTGACGTTAAAGTTGTGGTATGAATGCGGTTGCGGCTCTTTCCATACGCATAAAAAAAAAAATAACTAAGGTGCGTTTCAGTGCCATTACAACGAAATCTGAGCCTGGAAGCTAAAATTTTACTTAATAATCACACAGGCAAACAAACTAGCGCTTAACTAGTCCAACGTGAACAAGCAAGCATATAATAGCGACACTACAAAAGAAAAGAAAGAAAAAAAGAAAGAAAAAGAAAAAAAAGAAAGAAAAACAATAAATGAAAAGAAAAAAAAAAGAAAAAAAAGAAAAAGAAAGAAAGAAAAAAAAAAAAAGTGACAATCCAACGCGTGTCATGAATACACAGAAAAATACACACCGTGACAGGGGATCGTCTCAAGACCAATAAGCTTGTACGTCTGTCATATGCCAGGAAAATGTCAGACGTGACCGATTTCTTCCCGATAACATCTCCTATGGCAAGACACGTGATCACTCTGAGGGGCGGTGTGGCTAGAGGGGATAGGGATACGACCTTTTCAATGAATTAGGAAATATATTACGAATGGTAGATTGAAGAGGTGAGGGGAGAGGGGAAGGGAGAGGGGGAGAAAGGGTGGGGGAGGGGAGAGGGGAGAGGGAGAAGGGGAGAGAGGTGGGGAGGGGAGGAGGGACAGGGACAGGGGGAGGGGACAGGGACAGGGAGGGGAAAGGGGACAGGAAGGAGGGGACAGGGACAGGGAATGAAGATGGGATCCGAGCTATTGACGAAGGGGAGAGAAAAAAAAATACCTGAAAGATGTTTTGGAGAGACGGGGCCGGAAACGAGAGATGGGAAAATCGACAATAAACACGAAGCTGCCACGGCTCCCGGTCGTAGAGGGGAAGAAGACAAGAAACACACGAATCAAGAAGAAGAAAAAGAGAAAAGAAAAAATAACATAGTAGCGAAAGAGGCTGATAAAAGAAAGGGGATAGGAGAGAGAATGGGGGATGAGGGGGCGGGGGGCGGGGGAGAGGGAGTGTTGGTTTGCCAGGGAGGGGGAGGGAAGTGGGGGTACTGGAGCTGGTGCCATGATGTCTGGGTCGACTTCACCGTGAGTTCAGTGCGACCGTTTGTTGGAGGGTTAGGAGGGAGGGAGAGAGGGGTGGGGAGAGGGGGAGGAGGGAGGAGTGGGGAGAGGGGAGGAGGGAGGGGTGGGGAAAGGAAGGAGGGGTGGAAGGAGGAAGGGGAGGAGGGAGGAAGGGGGGGGAGGGGTGGGGAAGGGGAGGAGGAGGAAAGGGGGGGAGGGAGGAAGAGGAAGGAGGAGGAGGAGAGAGGGGAGGAGGGAGGAGTGGGGAGAGGGAAGGAGGGAGGGGTGGGGAAGGGGTAGGGAGGGGTGGGGAAGAGGAAGGGGAGGAGTGGGAGGAGGAAGGGTGGGAGAGGGAGAGGGAGGGGTAGGGAGAGGGGAGGAGGATGGGTGGGGAGAGGGAGGGGTGGGGAAAGGGGAGGAGGGAGGGGTGGGGAAAGAGGGGGAGGGAGGGGGGGGAAGGGGGGATTGATGAGGTAAAAAAGGGAAATGAGGGATGAAGAGTTAGGTAAGGGAATGGTTGGGGAGAGGGGGGGGAGGACCAAAAGGCGTGAAGAGAGAAGGTAAGAGAAATGGAGGCAGGGAAGGCAGGGGAAGGAGGGATGAGAGAAAGGGAGGGAGGGAGGCAGGGGAGAGGAGGGATGGAGGGAAACTGGAGGGGGGAGGAGGTTGGGGAAAGGGGGGGAGGATGAAGAAGGGAGGGGAGGCAAAGGAACAGAAAACAACAAAAAAAACAGGAAAAGTTAATATGACTGACATTATCATAATAGAGAAATCTCCATTATTATCGTTTTTTAATGATAAAAAATAAAAATAAAAATAAATAGAATAAAAAAAAGAATAAAATAATCGTGAAAAAAAACACTCAAAATGAGAAAGAGGCAGAGAAAGAAAAGAAGGAACTACATGACAAATAAGATAAAAGGTAATAAGCGGATAAAGATGAGATATCGGAAGTTAAGAAAATAAAAGAAAGTCTTGATGCGGGAAGAGGAAAGGGAAAAAAATGTAAATAAAACAAAGGGGAAATAAAAAAATAAATAAGGGGAAGTAAGATAAAAAAGGGGGATTATAAAAAAAAATGCAAAAAAAGAGGAAATAAAAAAAAGGAAAAATATGAAAGGAAACAAAAACAACACAAGGAAATAAAACAAAGAAGGCAAAATGAACCTAAAAAAGGAAATCAAACAAAAAAGGGGAAATACAGCAAACGAAAAAAAGAAAAAGAAAAAAGCAACAAAAAAGAAAAAGAAATTAAAGCAAAAAAGGAAATAAAAAGCAGAAAGGAAAAAAAAGGAAACGAAAAGAGAAACAAAAACAGGGAGAAANTGAGTGTGTGTGTGTGTGTGTGTGTGTGTGTGTGTTGTGTGTGTGTGTGTGTGTGTGTGTGTTCATGTGTGTGTGTGTATATGTGTGTATACACATGCCTACATATATATTTACGCACACACACACACACACACATCTATATACAGATGTGTTCAGTACACATGTGTATGAAAGTTACTCTGCTATCATGGCAAAAGGTCACGGTGACCTGGCATGACCCCTGGATATTTAGACAATATTTTTTTGCATTTTGATGTTAATTATCATTTGTGGTGCATCGTGGTTTCGCGTCTTCTCACACGCACATTGGTATAGAAGTTTAAAAAAAACAAACAAATATATTGCAGAACGTGTTTTCTTTGTATCTTCCTTGTATATATATATATAAAAATCTGATCTCTTTCTCCTTTACATAAATATACATCTTTGTGTAGTATGCTCTAGACAAGAATAGATAATTGTCCTTAATTGCTCTTAACAAGCCAACTCTGTCCTGGCGTGGATCCACTTTTTTTATGGACACCTGCTGTATGTTTGTGTAAGCCAAAGAGAGATTAAAAGCACTTGCGTGTGCTTGCTGGTGGAGTATTATACTACCAAATGTGTAAATATTTCTTGGAATATTGCATTCGCGCATTCGTGTGTACCTTTCCGCTTTTATAAATGTTCAGGGGAAAATTTTTTGGGAAGTTTAGCCTGCAGGTTAATTGGTATTATTCACAGTTACGACGGAAACACGGCTGCATGAATATTGTGTAAGAGTAAACACAAATATACATACACTATCTCTCTCTCTCTCTCTCATACAGACTTCTGCATTCTCTCTCTCGCACAAAAGCACAGACACATGTATTTTTTTTTGTTTGTTTTCTTTCTCTCAGAGACATACATACTCTGTCTATCTTTATTCCCTCCTCCCTCTCTTTCTCTCCACCTTCACCCTCTTTCTCTCTCATTCCCACACTCATACTCTCTCTTTCTTTCATTCGATTTCTCTCCCTCTCCCACTCTCTCATTTTCGCTCTCTCCCCCTTCCTCTCTCTCTCTCTCTCCCTCCTTCCCCCTCCTCTCTCTCTCTCTCTCTCTCCCTTCCCCTTCCTCTCTCTCTCTCTCTCTCTCTATCTCTCTCTCTCCTCTCCTTCTCCTCTCCCCTCCTCTCTCTCTCCTTCTCCCTCCCTCCCCTCCTCTCTCTCTCCCTTCTCCCTCCCTCCCCTTCCTCTCTCTCTCCTTCTCCTCCTCCCCCTCCTCTCTCTCTCCTTCTCCCTCCTCCCCCTCCTCTCCTCCTTCTTTCTCTCCCTCTCTCTCTCTGTCTCTTCTCGTTCTCTCTCTGTTTCTCTCTCCCTCCCTCCCCTCCTCTCTCTCTCTTCTTCTCTCTCTCTCTCTCTCTCTCTCTCTCTCTCTCTCCCTCCTTCTCTCTCCCCTCCTCTCTCTCTCTCCTCTCTCTCTTTCTCTCCCTTCCTTTCCAAGCAACTCAACTCTCTCCATCAAAGCCACAGCATAATGCATCAGGACGAGCATCACCTTCCCTTATGCTGCTTGTATGCTTGCAAATCTGCGGAAATGTGACCCTTCCTGCTTGTATACTACTGTTTTCGGCCGACTTCGCGTAGCTCTAAGAAATAGATATCATTTTTGCTCGTCTTCGAAGGTGAATAAGAAAAAAAAAAGAGAGAAACAGATTGGAATAGGAATTAGAGTTTAAAAGGTGTGTCTTTTTTTTTTCTTTCTTGAAGACAGAGATGAATAATAAATAAAGAGAGAAACAGATTGGAATAGGAATTTAAAAGGAGTTTAAAAGGGTGTTTTTTTTTTTTTGGTTTTTCTTTCTTGTTTGAGGAATGTTTTTTTCTGGTTTATTTGGTGGGTTGAATTAGTTCATTTCTGCGCGTGTGATTTCAGTGTGTTTATCTGTTGGTCTTTTGAATGTTATCGTGTGTTGTTTCAAGTTATTTATTTATCTTTTTTATTTTCTTTTCTCGGTCTTTTGAATGTTATCGTGTGTTGTTTCAAGTTATTATTGAATGTTAGTTTGTTATTTATTTATCTTTTTCTATTTTTTTTTCTCTCGACTAGGAATAACAAAAGCGATGTGTTTCAAGATATTTATTTATTTTTTATTTTTTTTTTCTCGGACTAGGAATAACAAAAGCGATGTGTTTCAAGATATTTATTTATTTTTATTTTTTTTCTCGGACTAGGAATAACAAAAGCGATGTGTTTCAAGATATTTATTTATTTTTTTTTTTTTTTTTCTCGGACTAGGAATAACAAAAGCGATGTGTTTCAAGATATTTATTTATTTTTTATTTTTTTTTCTCGGACTAGGAATAACAAAAGCGATGTGTTTCAAGATATTTATTTATTTTTTATTTTTTTTTTCTCGGACTAGGAATAACAAAAGCGATGTGTTTCAAGATATTTATTTATTTTTTATTTTTTTTTCTCGGACTAGGAATAACAAAAGCGATGTGTTTCAAGTTATTTCCTCGGACTAGGAATTGTTTCGCGGACTTATTCAAGTAATATGTGTTATTTATTTATTTTTATTTTTTTTTCTCGGACTAGGAATAACAAAAGCGATGTGTTTCAAGATATTTATTTATTTTTTATTTTTTTTTTTCGCGGACTAGGAATAACAAAAGCGATGTGTTTACATCTGCATGACTCTTGGGCAAAATGAAGCATGGAAATGTGAAAACAGTCATGGTTGTTTTTGTGAGTGTAAGCAGGAGGCGAGACTAAGAGAAAATATGCAAATATGTTAACAATTTTTTTATGACTCTCGTTGTATTTTATGGCATTAAAAAAAAAAAAAAAAAAAGATAAATAGATAAACAAATAAAAATGAAAATAAATAGATAAATAGATAAACAAATAAAAATAAAAATAAATAGATAAATAGATAAACAAATAAAAATAAATAGATAAATAGATAAATAGATAAACAAATAAAAAAGAAAATAAACAAATAAATAGATAACAAATAAAAATAAAATAAATAGATAACAAATAAAAATAAAAATAAATAGATAAATAGATAAACAAATAAATAAAAATAAATAGATAAATAATAAACAAAAATAAATAAATAGATACATAGATAAAAAATAAAAATAATAATAAATAGATAAATAATAAACAAAATAAAAATAAAAATAAATAGATAAATAGATAAAAAAATAAACAAATAAAAATAAAAATAAATAGATAAATAGCTAAACAAATAAAATAAATAGATAAATAGATAAAAATAAAAATAAAAACAAATACATAAAAGATAAACAAATAAAAATAGATAGATAAATAGATAAACAAATAAAAATAAAAATAAATAGATAAATAGATAAACAAATAAAATAATAAATAGATAAATAGCTAAACAAATAAATGAAAAACATATAGAGAAATAGACCTCGAATTAAACTGAATTTCATCTATATATAATGATCTCTCACATATCAATAAACTAATCTTTTCATTAAGTGTTCTTGTCCTATAGCCATTGATACCACCACAGTATTCATAGATAGTGATAAAAACAGACATTATCAATGGACAGATAAATAATAATGATAATAATGACAGACATAATGAAGATAATAATGAAGGGACGACAGATAATAAGAAAAAGAATAATGACAAACATAATAAAGGGATGACAGATACTGATGATAATAATAATAATAATAGTAATAATAATAATAGACATAATGAAGATGATAATGAAGGGATTATAGATAATAATGATAGTAATAATGACAGACACAATAAAGGGATGCTAGATGATAATAATAATAATGACAGACATAATGAATATAATTATGAAGGGATGACAGACACCAAGCGGGACCATTACTATATATATAGAGTATTATATATAGGTCGGGGGTCATAGGGTAAAAAAAAAAAAAAAAAAATTGGGAACCTCTGGCCCAGTGTCAAGTGTCAAGGACTGTCAGCTGGAGGTGTCCGTCATAAATGTCAGGAGCTGCATCACTGGGACAAAACAGCTGACGGAAGGTGGGAGCTGCATCACTCTGACTGGGAGCTGCATCAACTGGGACAAAACAGCTGACGGAAAGGTGGGAGCTGCATCACTGGGACAAAACAGCTGACGGAAAGTGGGAGCTGCATCACTGGGACAAAAACAGCTGACGGAAAGTGGGAGCTGCATCACTGGGACAAAACAGCTGACGGAAAGTGGAGCTGCATCACTGGGACAAAACAGCTGACGGAAAGTGGGAGCTGCATCACTGGGACAAAACAGCTGACGGAAAGTGGGAGCTGCATCACTGGGACAAAACAGCTGACGGAAGGTGGGAGCTGCATCACTGGGACAAAACAGCTGACGGGAAGTGGGAGCTGCATCACTGGGACAAAACAGCTGACGGAAAGTGGAGCTGCATCACTGGGACAAAACAGCTGACGGAAAGTGGGAGCTGCATCACTGGGACAAAACAGCTGACGGAAAGTGGAGCTGCATCACTGGGACAAAACAGCTGACGGAAAGTGGGAGCTGCATCACTGGGAAAAACAGCTGACGGAAAGTGGAGCTGCATCACTGGAAAAACAGCTGACGGGAAAGTGGGAGCTGCATCACTGGGACAAAACAGCTGACGGAAAGTGGGAGCTGCATCACTGGGAAAACAGCTGACGGAAAGTGGGAGCTGCATCACTGGGATAAAACAGCTGACGGAAAGTGGGAGCTGCATCACTGGGACAAACAGCTGACGGAAAGTGGGAGATGAAGCCTTTCGTTAGACCACGTTCGTATGGCTGAGTTTCTGATAGAGGAAGAGGCGGTTGAGAAATTGTTCTCTTTTCCTCTCTCTCTTATTCTCTCTGTCTGTCTGTCTGTTTGTCTCTGTCTCTCTATCTCTGTCTCCGTCTCTCTCTCTCCTTCTCCCTCCTCCCCTCTCTCTCTCTCCTCCTCCCTCCCTCCCCCTCCTCTCTCCTCTCCTTCTCCCTCCCTCCTCCTCCTCTCTCTCTCCTTCTCCTCCCTCCCCTCCCTCTCTCTCTCTCCTTCTCCTCCCTCCCCCTACTCTCTCTCTCCTTCTCCCTCCCTCCCCCTCCTCTCTCTCTCCCCTCCTCTCTCTTTCTCTCCCTTCCTTCCTTAGCAAGCAACAACTCTCTCCATCAAAGCCACAGCATAATGCATCAGGACGAACTTCACCTTCCCTTATGCTGCTTGTATGCTTGCAAATCTGCGGAAATGTGACCCTTCCTGCTTGTATACTACTGTTTTCGGCCGAATTCGCGTAGCTTTAAGAAATAGGTATAATTTTTGCTCGTCTTCGAAGGCAGAGATGAATAATAAGAAAAAAAAAAGAGAGAAAGATTGGAATAGGAATTAGAGTTTAAACGGTGTGTTTTTTGGTTTTCTTTCTTGAAGGCAGAGATGAATAATAAAAGAAAAAGAGAGAGAAACAGATTGGAATAGGAATTTAAAAGGAGTTTAAAAGGTGTGTTTTTTTTTGTTTTCTTTCTTGTTGGAGAAATGTTTTTTTTTCTGGTTTATTTGGTGGGTTGAATTAGTTCATTTCTGCGCGTGTGAGTTCAGCGTGTTTATCTGTTGTTGTTTTTTAATGTTATCGTGTGTTGTTTCAAGTTATTTATTTATTCATTTTTATTTTTTTTTCTCGGGCTAGGAATAACAAAAGCGATATGTTTCAAGATATTTATTTTTTATTTTTATTTATTTTTTCTCGACTAGGAATAACAAAAGCGATGTGTTTCACGTTATTTATTTATTTTTATTATTTTTTCGCGGACTAGGAATAACAAAAGCGATGTGTTTACATCTGCATGACTCTTGGGCAAAATGAAGCATGGAAATGTGAAAACAATTGTTGTTTTTGTGAGTGTAAGCAGGAGGCGAGACTAAGAGAAAATATGCAAATATGTTAACAAAGTTTTTATTATAATTTTTATTATAATTTTATTCTATTTTTATTTATCATTTATTTTTTATTAAAAAAAGATAAATAGATAAACAAATAAAAATAAAAATAAATAGATAAATAAGTAAAAATAAAAATAAATAGATAAATAGATAAATAGATAAACAAATAAAAATAAATAGATAAATAGATAAACAAATAAAAATAATAATGTATAAATAGATAAACAAATAAAAATAAAAATAAATAGAGAAATAGATAAACAAATAAAAAATAAAAAAATAGAAAAAGATAAAAATAAAATAAAAATAAATAGATAAATAGATAAACAAATAAAAATAAATAAATAGAAACAAATAAAAAATAAAATAAATAGATAAATAGATAAACAAATAAGAATAAAATAAATAGATAAATAGATAAAATAAAAATGAAAAAAATAGATAAATAGATAAACAAATAAAAATAAATAGATAAATAGATAAACAAATAAAATAATAGATAAATAGATAAACAAATAAAATAAATAAATAAATAGATAACAAATAAAATAAATAGATAAATAGATAAACAAATAAAAATAAAAAGATAAATAGAAAAACAAATACAAATGAAAATAAATAGATAAATGAATAATTAATAATAAAGATAAAAAACTGATTCTCTTTATCATACGAGAAGTTTGTCGAAAGCAAGTGCCAAGGGAGTCTCTCGATGGCAGTGTCGAGATCCAGTGTCGAGAGCGAGAGTAAATGTCGAGAGAAAGTGTCGAGAGCAAAATAAAAAAAATCTTGACCTCGAATTAAACTGAATTTCATCTATATATAATGATCTCTCACATATCAATGAACTAAATTTTCATTAAGTGTTCTTCTCCTATAGCCATTGATACCACCACAGTATTCATAGATAATGATAAAAACAGACATAATCAAGTGACAGATAATAATAATGATTATAATGACAATGATGAAGATAATAATGAAGGGAGGACAGATAATAAGAAAAAGAATAATGACAAACATAATAAAGGGATGACAGATACTGATGATAATAATAATAATAATAGTAATAATAATAATAGACATAATGAAGATAATAATGAAGGGATTATAGATAATAATGATAGTAATAATGACAGACACAATAAAGGGATGACAGATAATAATAATAATAATAATGACAGACATAATGAAGATAATTATGAAGGGATGACAGATAATAATAATAATAATAATAATAATGACAGACATAATGAATATAATTATGAAGGGATGACAGACACCAAACGGGACCATTATTATATATATAGATTATTATATATAGGTCGGGGGTCATAGGGTGAAAAAAAAAAAAATTGGGAACTCCTGGTCTAGAGAAAGTGTCAAGTGTCAAGGACTGTCAGCTGGAGGTGTCCGTCAGAAATGTCAGGAGCTGCATCACTGGGACAAAACAGCTGACGGAAAGTGGGAGCTGCATCACTGGGACAAAACAGCTGACGGAAAGTGGGAGCTGCATCACTGGGACAAAACAGCTGACGGAAAGTGGGAGCTGCATCACTGGGACAAAACAGCTGACGGAAAGTGGGAGCTGCATCACTGGGACAAAACAGCTGACGGAAAGTGGGAGCTGCATCACTGACAAAACAGCTGACGGAAGGTGGGAGATGAAGCCTTTCGTTAGACCACGTTCGTATGGCTGAGTTTCTGATAGAGGAAGAGGCGGTTGAGAAATTGTTCTCTTTTCCTCTCCTTCTTTTTCTCTCTCTGTCTGTTTGTCTATCTGTTTATCTCTGTCTCTGTACCCATCTCTCTCTCTCTCTCTCTCTGTCTGTTTGTCTATCTGTTTGTCTCTCTGTATGTCTCTCTATCTCTGTCTCTCTCTCTCTCTTTCTCTGTCTGTCTGTCTGTCTGCCTCTGTCTGTCTCTCTCTTTCTCTCTCTCTCTGTCTGTCTGTCTGTCTCTCTCTCTCTTTCTCTCTCTACTAATTACCTATATGTGAAATCAACTTTTATATCCAGTGTGTGTGTGCAGGTAGTCATGTGCGTGTGCGTATATATGTATCTCTCTCTCTCTACACACACACTTACATAAACACACACACACAAACACACACACACACACACACACACACACACACACACACACACACACACACACACACACACACACACATATATATATAT
>NW_020869993.1:400247-402595 GCF_003789085.1 Penaeus vannamei
CTATTTTTTAAAAAAAAAGCACATGGGTTTATTTGATGACGTCACAAAAAGTTACGGATGTTTTGTCAATATGGTGGATCATTTGGTCTCTTCAGTTTTCAAAAAAGGGTTGAAAATAATGATTTATGGTTATATTTTCCTTGAAATCAAAACAGACGCCATGACACCTCCTCTAGTTGCTACTGATCTAGCCTTTCCCGCGTTAGGATGGCCAGTGCATTTTTTTTTCAGAAATTACGTATGCAGCCATGGAATACAAACCAACAATGCAAAGAAAAATAAATACGGAATAAAATAGAAAATAACCGTTACCTCACAGAACTTCTTGTCATCATTGTCATCCATCCATCCACCTTTGTCATCCTGGAGAAAGAATCAGACAAGAATTTCCTTCGACGAGTCTGCAATCACCACTCGAATGAAGATTCCTCGACACTATAGTTCATACACTTATTATTATTATTATTATTATTATTATTATTATTAAATATATAAATATTATTAATATTATTATTACTTTAGGTTATACACTCGCATCGGTGACCACACAGCGAATATATCATGGGATGAAAACAAGCCAATGGTCGGCAGCGGAGGACAGGTTATTGTATCAAATTGTTGTGTGGATTACCCCTCGGTCGTTGCCTTGTTTTCAATCTGTTTTTAGTGTTGTAGGGGATTCGGTCTCTGAAATGCGTTGTTTTTTTTAAAAATGTATGAGTTTTTTTTTCTGTATTTATTAATTTTTTATTTACTATTTGTGTGTGAGTGAGTGAGTGAGTGAGTGAGTGAGTGAGTGAGTGAGTGAGTGAGTGAGTGAGTGTGGTGTGTGTGTTGTGTGTGTGTGTGTGTGTGAGTGAGTGAGTGAGTGTGTGTGTGCGTACATGTATGAAACATTCACAGAACTCTCAACAATCTTTGCAAATCAGAAACAAACAGTAGGTAGTACTGAAAACACACACACAAGGCACTTCTAGGTAACCTGCAATTGACATCACTTTGTCACCGTCAGAGGTACTAAAATTCTGTGCGTATGGCAATCTCTCTTTACTTTCCTTTGCATGTCACATAGTAAGTGAATTCCCGAGAGTTCCTGAGAGTAAAATGTATTCCATTACTTACAATATTTATTAGATGTGTATACATTGCATCAACTTTGCTTTGTTGTTACATATGTGTTCTCCTCATGTATCGATGTAGAACATTTCTTAAGCGCAGAGTAATACACAGAAGTTACTTTAGTTAGTAAACGTGTACCTTGAATCTTTAGCTCCATAAGGACACGTGGACCATACGATAATCAAAGTAAAAAAGGAATTCATACTTTCTTCTCAGCTTTTCTCTCATTCGTTATGAATGAACTCATTTCTCTCATTCGTTATGGGGTCGCCGTTATGGATGAACCGCTCTATTACGGCTCATTCGATGTTGGTTTTGGCATGGGGTTTATACAGCCGGATGCCCTTCCTGACGCCAACCGCCCCTCTCTATTTATCCGGGCTTGGGACCGGCACCCACAGAGGCTGACTCCCCCCCCCCCCCCCAGGTGGCTTTTACACAATAGGCAATCAAGGTAAAGTTCCTTGCCTAAGGGAACAACCCGTACTTTAATTTAATTTTAGTTTCCCCTCGCTCGTGTAAAGTGGCGAGGACAGGAAGCCGGAAAAATGATTACCAATTAAGGGCAACGATGACGCAGGAAATGATCAAATTAAAGGACGATTCCTGCCCCGAAGCGACGAAGCAAGTCTCATTCATTGCAACAGACGAGCGTCGTTCGTGCAAGGGAAGGAGAGGTTGCAATGTTGCCTTAAGTTGCGGGCAAACTGCGAGATCATTTAGGCAAAGCGAAGGAAGGAGAAGAAAAATCAACTCTGCCCATAAACCTTGCGAGAATTCGAATAGTCTGACCGTTGAAAGTTTGCAGGATATCGTTGCCAAAGGATATTAGATGTGAAGGAAAAGTTAGTCGTAATAACTCGAGCTGGTAAACTCCGGTTAATTTGAAACCGATAATTAATACCTTTGCGCTACCACGTTCATTAACGTTTGGAGTAAACAAACAAACATTTTATGATCAAGAGGATTTCAGTTTCAACCGACTACGGAAATTATATATATATTTTTAAACTATAGTAATTTCCGATAAAACGTTTGCATCAGATAATTCATAAATATATCTGTACACACACACAACACACACACACACACACACACACACACACACACACACACACACACACACACACACACACACACACAACAAACACATACAAACACACACACACACACACACACACACACCACACACTAGAGTCACACACAACACACACAATACAAACAGTACA
>NW_020869993.1:418825-433825 GCF_003789085.1 Penaeus vannamei
AGGGTGTAGTGGTAGGGGGTAGGAGGTGGGGAAAGTGGTGAGAGGAGGATGGGAGGGGAAGGGGAGGGGGTTAGGAGTAAGATGGGAGGGAAGGGAGGGGGAGGGGGTCAGGGGTAAGGGGTGAGGGGAAGGAAGAAGGTGGAGGTAAGGGGTAAGGGGGTGAGAGGGGAGGGGAGGGGGAGGGGTTGGGTGAGGATATTGGGCGTGTGTTTTGTGTGTTTTTGTGTTGAGTGTACCGTGTGTGTGCGTATGTGCCGTGTGTGTTTGTTCGTGGGTTTGCGTGGGAGTGGGTTTTGCATAAATTATATACACACTGCATACACATACCTACATATACCCACGCATACATACACGTCTAAGATAAACAGACACAGACATACAGACAATCAAACAAACACACACAAAAACACCCCATCCATCCAAACCAACCAACCCCCCTCCCCCTCCCCCCAAAAAAATAATAAACAAACAAACAAAACAAAAAATAAATAAACAAATAAAAAAATAAAAATAAAAAGACCGAAATAAAGATAGCTCTCAGCGGCCTTTGGATTGAGTCATCGCGGCCCAAATAACCAGGGAATTAAAATAGCTGTCTTTTGCGTTTAACTGAGGGAGAGAAGGGGCAAAGGGAGGGAGGAGGGGTGGGAAGGGGTGAAGGGATAGAGGGAGGGAGGTGGGAGGGAGGAAGGGGAAGGAGGAGAGGGGAAGGTGGGAGGGAGGGAGAGGAGGGGATAGAGGAGGGGGGATGGAAGGAGGGGGAGGGAAGGAGAAAAGGGAGGGAAGGAGAGGGAGAGAGAGAAGGGGAAGGTGGGAGGGAAGGACAGAGGGAGAGGGATGGAGAGAGGGTGAGTGAGGGAGGGATGGAAGGAGGAAGAGGGAAGGAGGGAGGGAAGGGATGGAAGGAGGGGGAGGGAAGGAGAAAGGGAGAGGGAGGGATGGAAGGAGAGAGGAGGAGGAAGGAGGGATGGAGAGGAAGGAGGGAATGGGAAAGGAAGGAGAGAGGGAGGGATGGAAGGAGAGAAAGGGGAGGAAGGGAGGGAGGGATGGAAGGAGAGAGGAGGAGGAGGGAAGGGGGGAATGGGAGAGGAAGGAGAGAGGGAGGGATGGAAGAAGGAGGAGGAAGGAGGGAGGAGAGGAAGGGGGAGGGAAGGAGAAAGGTGAGGGAGGATGAGTGAAAGAAAAGAAAAGAAGAGGAGGGAAAGGGAAACAGTGAGGGAGGGAGAGATAAGAGGGGGGAAGGAGGGAGAGGAAGAAAGAAAGAAACAGAGACAGATAGAGCAAGAGAAAGAGATCTGAAGCGAGAGAGATTGAGATACAGACAGACAGACAGACAAAAACATACAGACAGAAAACAGACAGACAGACAAACAGACAGGCATGTAGGCAGACAGATAAACAAACAGACACAATCAAACAGACAGACAGACAAAAAAAGAAAAACGACAAACACACCACAGACAGACAACAAACAGACAGACAGACAGACAAACAGACACAGACAAGACAGACTACCAGACAGACAGACAAAACAACCAGACAGACAGACAGACACAGACAGACAAACAAACAGCCAGACAGACAGACAAACAGACAGACAAACAAACAACCAGACAACCAGACAGAACAACAGACAGACAGACAGACAGACAGACAGACAGACAGACAGACAGACAGACAGACAACCACAAGACAGACATACAAACAAACAACCAGACAGACAGACAAACAACCAGACAGACAGACAAACAACCAGACAGACAGACAGACAGACAGACAGAGAGGTCCGGCAGCTGGCCTCCCACCAGTCGCCCCGAGAGAAGGAGGCTGCCTTAATAACACACACAACTCCCCCAACAGCTTCTCTCCGGCGATTGCAGACTTTTAAATGCAAAACCTGTAGAGCAATTGACGCTAAGTGGCAAGGTTTTAATTGCCTTGCATGGATAGGCGAGTTATTGAGGTGTGGTTGTGGTTGTGTGTGTGGGGGGGGGGGAAGGGGTGGGGAGGGAGGGTTGTGTGTGTGGGCTGGGTTAGGGGGTTGAAGGGTTGTGTGTGGTGGGGTGGGGTTGTGTGTGTGGGGGGGGGAGGGGTTGTGTGTGTGGGGTGGGGTGGGGGGGGGTTGTGTGTGTGGGGGGGAGGGGGTTTGTGTGTGGGGGGGGAGGAGGGAGTTGGTGTGGGAGGGAGGGGTGTGTGTGTGAGGTTGTGTGTGTGTGTGTGGTTGTGCGTGGGTTGTGTGTGTGGTTGTGGTTGTGTGTGGTTGTCTGTGGTTATGTGTGTGTGTGTCTGTGTGCGTTTGTTTATGTGTGTGTGTGTTGTGTGTATTCATGTGTGTGTGTGTTTATGGGTGGAAGATATATGAACTAATAGATTTTCTGGAAAGATGCGTAAGTAGATAGATGAATGCGTTGATAGATAGATAGATCGATATATAAGTAGATGGATAGATAGACAGATAAAGGAGGGAAAAGGGGAGAGGTAGATTAGAAAAAATCGCCCAAAAAATAAAAGATAGATAAATAAAAAAAAATCTGCAATGAAATAATCAAGTAATTAAAAAACAATAATGATGGTACTACTAATATTAATTGGGGTACCTCCTGCCTCCTTCCATGTCTCGCGTCTCCTTACACCCCCTCCCTTCTCTTCTCTACCCACCTTCTCATCCCGACCCTCCTCCCCACCTTCCCTCCCACCTCCACATCCCGACCCTCACCTCCCTCCCTTCCTCATCCCTCCCCTCTCTTCCTCCATCCCTTCCCTCCCTCCTCCACATCCCGACCCTCACCTCCCCCTCCCTCCTCATCCCCGACCTCTCCTCCCCTCCTCATCCCCTCCCTCCCCACCTCCTCATCCCCCCTCCTTCCCCCGCACCCTCCTCCTCACCCCTACTCCTTCAACTCTCCCTCCCCCGCCCCACTTCAGATATATTGTCTTTTTTATGTGTTCTTGATAGATCAATTGGAGGTGTCTGTTTGTCTGCGGTCTGAGGCTGAGGGATTTTATTCTTTGGTTTATATTAATTAGCTTGTTCTGCGGACTTCTTCCTCTTCTTCTTCTTCTTCTTCCTCGTTCTTCTACTCTTCGTTCTTCCCTTCTTTCTCTTCTTCTAAGTCCATCTCCTCTTTTTTAATTCTTTTTCATTTTTCTCTTCTCTCCTCTTCTATATCTTTTACTACTTCTGCTTCATCTCCTCTCTTCCTTTTTCGTCTTTCCTCTTCTCCTTTTCCTCATCTTCCCCTACTTCCCCCTCCGCCTCTTCCTCCTCCTCCATTTCTCCCTCCACCACCGCTACCCTTTCTCCTCTACTCTTCCTCCTCCACCTCTTCTTCCTCCACCACCCTCTCTCTCTCCTCCTTTTTTCAACTTTTCTCCTTTTCCTCATCCTCCCCTTCTTCCCCTTTCCACCTCCCCCTTCTCTCCCCTCTCTTCCTTCCCCTCTACCTCAATCTCCCCCTCCTTCTCCCTCCACCACCACCACCTCCTTCCCTCTCCTCCTCCTCCCCCTCCCCTCTTCCACCACCACCTCCCTCCCTCTCATCCTTCCCCTCCTCCTCCTTCTCCACCTCCTCCTCCTCCTCCTTCTCCACCTCCTCCTCCTCCTCCTTCCCTCCTCCTCCTCCCTCACCACCACCTCCTCCCTCCCTCTCCTACTCCTCCACCTCCCTCCCTTCCTCACCTCCTTCCTTCTCCACCTACTCTTCCCCCCCATCTTTACTCTCCTATTTCCTTCTCTCGTCTCTCCTTCGCTCCCAACGCTGCATATTCATGGTCGTATAAATTTGTATGTGTTATTACTTCCAGCGAGATTTCTTTTTGCGTTCGTCTTAAGCGGGTTTGCGTGACTCATCTCTATGTATGAGAAATGCGCATTCTCAAGATGCAGGTATGCTGTGTGTGGTGGGGGGGGTGGGGGTAGGGGGGGTAGGGGGAGGGGTTGGGTGTGGGGGGAGGGGGGTTGTGTGTGGGGGGGTGGGGGAGGGGGTGTTGTTGTTGTGTAGGGGGGGGGGGGGTGTTTTGTGTGTGTGTGTGTGGGGAGGGGGGTGTATGTGAGGAGGGGTGAGGGTTGTGTGTATGTGTGTGTGGGGGGGGGGTTGTGTGTGTGTGGGAGTGGAGGGGGGTTTGTGTGTGTGTGCGTGTTTGTGTGTGGTTGTGGGAGGTGTGGGGGATGTTTGGTGTGTGTATGGTGTGTGGGTGGGGGGTGGTTATGTGTGGGAGGGGGTGTTTGTGTGTGGGGGTGGTGTGTGTTGGGGGAAAAGGGGGGGTTTTGTGCTAGTGGGGTGGGGGGAGGGGGTTTTTGTGTGGTGTGGGAGGGGGCGGTTGTGTGTGTGTGCGTGTTTGTGTGTGTGGGAGGGGGGGGATGTTTGTTGTGTGTATGTGTGTGGGTGGGGGGGGGGGGGGGGGGTGTATATGTGGGAGGGGGGTGTTGTGTTGTGTGTGTGTGTGTGGGGGGAAGGGGGGTTTTGTGTGTGTGTGTGGGGGGAAGGGGGGGTTTTCGTGTGTGTGTGTGTGGGGAGGGGTTGTGTGTGTGGGGGGGTGCGTTGTGTGTGTGTGTGTGTAAGTATTCATTTGTCACTCGTATCTCGATGTACAGACACATTACTGATTCTTATGTGTGTATATGTATATACATATATACATACATGCATACTATATATGCACACACACACACACACACCATATTATACTATATACATATATCTACATATGTATTATATACATATATATTTACCTACCTGTGTGTGCGTCTACATGTACGCCTGTATGTATCCATGAACATATAAGCGTGTCCATATTTTCCTCGAAATATAATTCGTTTTTTTATATCCCATAATACCATATAATTTTTTTGTCTCTCTTTCCAATCTAGTTTTAATATTGGAATTTCCTTTTTTTCTTAAACTTAGGAGAATTTGCTGACGTCATCACGAGTCTCTTTACCGCCCGCTGTAAAGAGATCAAACCGCTTTTATGAATCTGTCAGTGCGATTATTATTTTACATCTATATTTAGCCATTTTATTGTAAATTTCGATACTGGTCTTATATTCTTTTTTTGTTTTTTTCTTTTTATAGATATATATATTTTTTTCGTGTCTTTATTTTTTTTTTTTTTATTAGATATCGGTGATTATTATTTTTCTTATATCTTTTTATTTTTGTTTTATGAGTAAATCGACGAATTGATGAATATTTTTCGAGGATCATTTTTTTGTCATTCCCTTTATAATAATCATACATTCTTGAAATTCACCTTCAAAATCATCATCTTTTTTAATTCACTTTCAAAATCATTTTCATCAATCATGAATTCACTCATCAAAATCATCATCATCTTGAATTCACTCAAAATCATCATCTTGAATTCACTTTTTCAAAATCATTATCTTGAATTCACTATCAAATTCATCATCTTGAATTCACTTTCAAAATCATCATCATCTTGAATTCACTTTCAAAATCACCATATTGAATTGAATCACTTTCAAATCATCATCATCTTGAATTCACCTTCAAAATCATCATCTTGAATTCACATCTCAAATCATTCATCTTTGATTTTCACTTTTCAAAATCATCATCTAATTCACTTTTCAAAAATCATTATCTTGAATTCACTTTCAAAAAAATCATCATCATCTTGAATTCACTTTCAAAAATCATCCTTTTGAATTCACTACAAAAATCATCATCATCTTGAATTCACTTTCAAAATCATCATCTTGAATTCACTTTTTCAAATCATCATCATCTTGAATTCACTTTCAAAACATCATCATCTTGAATTTCACTTTCAATCATCATCATCTTTGAATTCACTTTCAAAATCATCCTTTTGAATTCACTTTTCAAAATCATCATCATCTTGAATTCACTTTCAAAATCATCATCATCTTGAAATCACTTTCAAAATCATCATCATCTTGAATTCCACATACTTTCAATCAATAATTCACTCATCATTCTTGAATTCACTTTCAAATCATCATCATCTTGAATTCACTTTTCAAATCATCATATCCACTTGAATTCACTTTTTCAAACTCATCATCTTTGAATTCACTTTCAAAATCATCATCATCTTGAATTCACTTTCAACCAAATCATCTTTTGAATTCACTTTCAAAATCATCATCATCTTGAATCACTTTCAAAATCATCATCAATCACTTTCAAAATCATCTTGAATTCACTTCAAATCATCATCATCTTGAATTCACTTTCAAAATCATCTTGAATTCACAATCAAAATCACCATCAACTTGAATTCACTACCAAGATCATCATCATCTTGAATTCGCTATCAAATTAATCATCATCACCACTTTTATGAGACGATCACCATCCCTCCCTATCCCTATTACACTAACAATTGCACACAATCACCTCAAAACACACTCATTTCCCTCTTCACTCTCATCTATTCATCACTGTCACTGTAATGAAATAAAAGGTTAATTGTGTTACCAGGTGAGGCGACAGACCCGAATTTCTCATCTGGTGGGATCTGGCAACATCTGTGTTATTGCGTAACTGGGTGCATAATAGCTTTTTTTTTTTTGGGGGGGGGGGTAACCCTGAAATTGGTCTTTTCTTTTTTTGCTTGTTTGTTTTGTTTGTTTGTTTCTCTGTCGGTGGGTGGTGTTTTTATTTTTCTGTTTCTGCATGTCTGTCTGTTTTATGTCTGCCTGTCTGTTTGTCTGTCTCTCTGTGCCTGTCTGCTCTCTCTCTCCTCTCTCTCTCTCTCTCTCTCTCTCTCCCTCTCTCTCTCTCTCTCTCTCTCCTCTCTCTCTCTTCTCTCTTCTCTCTCTCTCTCTATCTCTCTCTCTTTCTCTCTTTCCTCAGCCTCACACACACACACACACACACACACACCCACACACACACACACACACACACACACACACACACACACACACACACATCACACACACGTACACGCACACACACCACACTTTTCTTCTTATGACGATAGTAAATTCCCTCAAGAAATGTAAAGATTAAGATCAAACAAAACACAAAATTCATTCAACTGTGAACTCACCTTCACTTCTCCCTCTTTCCTCATCTCTTCCTTCCTTCGTCTTTCTTATTCATTTTCATTTTCTCTTCCCCCTTCTCTCTCTTTTACTATCTTCTCTCATATTTCTCTCTCCTTCGTTCTCTTTCAACTTTTTCTCTTCTCTTGATCCATCTTCTTTTTTTTCTCTTCTCTCCTCTTTTCTTCTTTCATCTGTTCACTTTTCCTCATTGTCATTTCTGTCTCCCTCTTCGTCTCCTTCCTTATACCAACCCTATCACTCTCTCTCTCTCTCCCTCCTCTCTCTCTCTCTCTCTCTCTCTCTCTCTCTCTCTCTCTCTCTCTCTCTCTCTCTCTCTCTCTCTCTCTCTCTCTTCTCTCTCCCTTTCTTCCTTCTCTCTTTTTCTTTCACTCCTCAAAAAAGGAACAACGAAAAAAACATAAATACATTAAAAAAAAAAAAAAAAAGAAAAAAAGAAAGAAAAAGAAAAAAAATAGACACTATTATCAATTGCTAGCTATCTCTATCTTCTCTCGGGCTAGTGACGGCTATTAGCAACAGTAGGGTGATTGTACAGTTTTGAAATGAAGTCGTAAAATTAAAGGTGTTGAGAGAGAGAGGAGAGGAGGGGAGGGGTGTTAGGGGGAGGTGAGGGGGGAGCAGGAGGGGGAGGTGGGGAAAGAGAAGAGAGAGAGAGGAGAGGCTAGGGGAAAGATAGATAAATAGAGAATAGATATAGAGATAGGAAGAGAAGAAGAAGAAGAAGAAGAAGAAAGAGAGAGAGAGAGAGAGAGAGAGAGAGAGAGAGAGATAGAGAAAGAAAGCGAGTGAGAGGAGAGGAAAGAAAAGAGAATTAAGAAAGAAGAAGAGACAGGACAGACAAAAAGACAAAAACAAAGAAAAAAGATAAAGACAAAAGAGAAATCCAAACAAACAACCAACCAAAAACACACACAAAAACAGACCCCCCCCTCCCCCCTCCCCCCCTCAAAAAAATCACACAACCAAACAGAGAGAGACAAAGAAAGATTAGAAGAAAGAGAAGAAAAAACAAGAGAGAGAGACCGAGCACGCATAACTCAAGGTGTTCAGCCAAAAACACGACCTTAATTACATGTGTGTGATTAAACAACTCAATTTCGTGTGTTATCGAGGGTCATTTGGGCGAATCCTGTCAAACGAAAAGAATTCATTCGTACAGTGAAAGAGGGAGGGGAGGGAGGGGAGGGAGAGGAGGAGGGGAGGGAGGGAGGGAGGGCAAGGGAAGGGAGGGAAGGGAAGGGAGGGGAAGAAGGAGGGAGGGCAGGCAAGGGAGAGGGGAGTGGAGGAGGGAAGGGAGGGAGGAGGAGGAGGGGAAGAAAGGGAGAGGGGAGAGGGGGAGGGAGGGAGGGGAGGGAGAGAAGAGGGAGGGGAGAGGGGAGAGGAGGGGGAGGCAGGGAGGGTAGTGGAGGAGGGGGAGGGCAGGAGGGGAGAGGGAGGAGGGGGGAAGGGGCAGGGAGGGGAGAGGAGGAGGGAAGGGCAGAGGGAGGGGAGGTGAGGGAGGGATAGAGGGGAGAGGGGGAGGGAGAAGAATGAGGGGAGGGCAAAGAGGGGAGAAGAAAAGAGGGAGAAAAGGGAGAGTAAAGAAGCGTGGGTGAAGAAAAAGTGGAGGGAAGGGAGGAGAAAAGGAAGGGAGATAACGGACAGAGATAAGGAAGAAGGAGAAAAAATGAATAGAGAGATGGAAAAGAAAAAGAGAAAAAAAATGAGATGGAAAAGAAAGCCGAAGACAAGAAGAAGAGAGAGAGAGAGAGGAGAGAGAGAGGAAGAGAGAGAAGAGAAGAAGAGAGAAAGCATTAGGTCGAAAGAGGAAAGAGGTTAAAGAGCTTACAGAAACGGTTTCGAATATGACATTACGAAAATTCAAAATCGAACAAGTTGTTCTTTCCAGTAACGGTTTTAACGAATTTAACCGTCCTTTTTTTCTCTCTCTCTTAACGGTTTCTTGCGCTATTCATGAAGCGAGTAAGAAAAAGAAACCCCATAATGATAGCAAATAACTAATGAACACCGAATATCTTTGGGTTTTGTTAACATTACTTAAGCTTGCATTATGCGAAGAGAAAGAGTTAAAATAGCTAATTCATTCGACATAATTGGTCAAGGGAGGGTTGAAAATTTAACAAGACGCACGCACGCAAAATACAAATAGCAACGGCGGAAGATGAATTTGCAATTGCGCGGGAGAGACAAGGTGTGTTTGTTTGTGCGTGTTTGTGTATGTGTATATTTGTTTGTGTTGTTTGTTTGGTTATTTTTTTGTGTATGTGTATTTGTTTGTTTGTGTTGTTTATTGGGGTTATTTTGTTTGCGTGTTTGTTTGGTTTGGTATTGGGTTTGTGTGTGTGTATGTGTGTTCGTTTGTTTATTGTCTGTGTTGCTGTGCGTGTGTGTAGGTATGGATAGTGAGAGAGTAACACACGCTTACACACAAACACACACACACACACACACGGAAAGAGGAGAGAGAGAGAGAGAGAGAAGGTGGGAGAGATAGATAGATAGAGAAAGAGAGAGAGAGAATAAAAGAGAGACAGAGACAAAGAGAAAGAGAGTTAAAAGACAAGACAGATAGCTCAACAGACAAACCAATAAAACAGACCTAAAGACAGAGAACACGCACAACACCAGAAAGAGAGAGAGGAGAGAGTTGGGAGAGATAGATAGATAGATAGAGAAAGAGAGAGAGAGTAAAAGAGACAAAGAGACAGAGAGAAAGAGAGTTAAAGAGACAAAGACAATTAGCTCAACAGACAAACCAATAAACAGACCTAAAGACAGAGAACACGCACCACACACAGAAAGAGAGAGAGAGAGAGGTGGAGAGAGAGGATAGATAGGATAGAGAAGAGAGAGAGAGTTAAAAGAGAGAAAGAGACAGAGAGAAAGAGAGTTTAAAGAGACAAAGACAGATAGCTCAACAGACAAACCAATAAACAAACTAAAGACAGAAAACAACACACACACACACAGAAAGAGAGAGAGAGAGAGGTGGGAGAGAGAATAGATAGACAGAGAAAGAGAGAGAGAGAATAAAAGAGACAGAGACAAAGGAAGAGAGGTTAAAGAGACAAAGACAGATAGCTCAACAGACAAAACAATAAACAGACCTAAAGACAGAGAACACACACACACACACATACAAAAAAAAAGCGAGAAAAAAAAAGATCACCCCAAGAACTGCCGAGTCATCCCCAGAAGAGAACCAGAGACCCAAGAGAGAGAGATAACCAAAGGAGAAATATGAACCAAAGGGAAAATTACAAGTTGCTGCCGACATTACGCCATTTTGTAATGTCTACCGGGTGCCTTGGGGGGGAAGGTGGGGGATGGGAGGTGGGGTGGGGTGGGGGGGGAGGGGGGGGGGGGGATGGAGGGGGGAAGGGGTTTGGGGGGGTGGGTGGGAGTTGAGAAGGGTGGGGGTTGGAGGAAAAAGGGGTGATGGGGTGTGGGGATGGGTGGTTGGCGGTTGGAAGATGGGATGGCTTAGGAGGGAAGGGTTTGGGGGTTTTGGAGATGGGTAGGGGAGGGCGTGAGATGGGGAAAATGGGGATAGGGAAGGAGGGGAGAGGGGTTGAAGATAGGGTTTGGGGAAGTGAAGAGAGGGGGATGGGGTTAGAGAAATGGGGAAGGGTGGGGGTGGTAAGGGGTTAGGGGTTGGGGAAGAGGGAAGGGGTGGGGGTTGGCCACATAAGGGAGAGAGAGAGCAGAGAAGAGAAAGAAAAACAGCGACAAAGACAGAGAAAAGGAAAAAATGAAATAGACGGATGAAAGAGAGAAAGAAAAAAGAAAGAAAAAAGAAATACAAACAGGGACAAAGAAAAGTAAGATATCAAACAACCAAACAAGAGAAACACCACAACCGAAAATAACTCAACCAAGAAGATAAACCCAAAGAAGGAACAAGAGAAAAGGGGAAAGAAACGAGGGGAGAAAGAGACATAATCGATAGATAATAAACGAGAGATGATGAATGAACTCTTGGCCCGGAGATGATGTGACGGAAATGCACCTCTATGTAAGGGGTCATTAAGGGTGAAGGTAGAGAAAGAGATCGTGGTTTACCTTATTGAAGGGGAAAAAGGAGGAGAGGAATGGAAAGAAGAGATGAGGAGAATGAGGAGAAGAGAGGAGGAGGAGGAGAGGAGGAGGAAGAGAAAGAGGAAGAGGAAGAAGAAAAGGCGGAAGTGAGGAGGAGAAAAAAAAGATGAGAAGGAATAGCAGAAAAAGAGGAGGAGGAAGAGAGGAAGGAAAAAGGAGGGAGAGGAGGAGAAAGGGGAGTGAATGAGAAAGAGAGAGGAAGAGGAGAAATGGGAAGAAAAAAAGGAGAAAGAGAGAGAGGAGGAGGAGGAGGAGGAGGAAGAGGAAGGGGAATGGGAGGGGGAAAAGGAGGAGGGAGAGGGGAAGAGAAAGACTAGAAAGAGGGGGAGGAAGTGAATGAGGAAGATGGGGTGGGAGAAGGAGAAGGAGGAAGAAGAGGAGGGGAACACTGGGAGGAAAAGGAATAGGAGGAAGAGGAGGGAGTTGGAGAAGGAGAAGGAAGAAGAGAAAGGAAGAAGGAAGAAGAGAAAGAAGAGGAGGAGAAGGAAGAGGAGGGAAGAAGGGGAGGGGGGAGAGGAGGAGGAGAAGGGAGAAGGGAAAAAAATGAGAGATGGAAGTAGAAGAAGGAGGGAGAGAAAGAGAGAAGAGGAGGATTAGGAGAAAGAAGAGAAGAAAAAAAGGAAAGAGAGAGAGAGAGAGAGTAGACAGGTCAAGAACAAAAAAGGAAACAGCAATACCAGAATACAAAAAAAAGTCATGATAATTAAATAAATGTCAACAGAATTATGATGAAAACAACAAAAGCAACAACAAAAACATCTCAACCACCACCTGCTACAAAAACAACAAAACAACAATAAAAGAAAGAAAACAAAATCTCCAACAACAAAAAACAAACAAACAAACGAACACCACCACAACCATAAAACAACAGCAAAAAACGAACACCCACCAACAACAAAAACAAACAAAAACACCACCACCACAAACATAAACAAAACAACTAAAAAGACACTTCCACCACCTGCACCAAAAAAAACATAAAAAAAAACTAAAAAAAAAAAACACTTTCACACCACCATCAGCAAAGTATATAATATATTAAATATATATATATATATATATATTATATATATATATATATATTATATAATATATATACATTATATATATATATATATATATATAATATATATATATATATATATATATATATATATATATATATATCCCACCACCTTACCAAACAAAAACAAACAAAAAAACAACCACAAACATAAGCAAAACAACCTGAAAGAGACACTTCCACCACCAGAGTAAAAAAACATAAAAAAATAAAGAAAAAAAAAAAACTTCCACCACCACCACCAGCCAAAAAAAAAAAAAAAAAAAAAAAAATCCATACCAACAACAAAACAAAACCAAACAACCCCCTCCCCTCCCCCCTCTTCCCCCACCCCGGAGCCCAGCAGCCGCGAGACCTCCGGCCGCCCATAGTCATCCGGGTTTAATACACAAAATTAAGTTACGGCGAAAGACTTGCCTTCGCGCCTTTGTAGTCTCGACGCGCGGCCGCTGGTGGTGTTTGCGGTTGTTTTGGTGCTGTTGTTGTTGTTGGTGTGTGTTGCGGTTGTTGTGGTGCTGTTGGTGGTGGTGGTGTTGCGGTTGTTGTTGGTGTGTGGTGGTGGTGGGTGGTGGTGTTGGCGTTTTTGTTGTTGTTGTTGTTGTTGTTGTTGTTGGCGTCGCGGAGTGTGGTGGGGGGGGCTTTTTTAATTTTACTATTTTTTGTTCTCTTAGTAGTATGTATATATGTATATTTGTGTGCAATATATATATATCATACATACATACATACATACATAGATGCATAGAATAGATAGATAGACAGATAAATAGATATAAAGATATACATACATACACACACACACACACACACACACACACACACACATATATTATATATACATTCTGTTGTTTGTCTCCTGTATCCATCTCCTCCGCCTTCTCCTATTCTTATTATCCCTTCTCCTTACAGCTTCAAGGGCCAAGTTCCACACGCCTTCTGCTTCAAGGAAATGCCACGAACGGACTTGAGGTCGAGACTCTCGGCCAAAGGCGTTCTGCTGTGAAGAGCTTTTGTTTTCTTTTTTTCACACAAACACTTGCACACACACACATACATGAACACATACTCACACACTCTTCACATGACACTTGCACACACAACAGCACACACACACATGCACACATACCCACACACTCCACTCACTCTCACATAACACTTGCACACACACACACAGCATGCACACATATCACAACATTCTTCACATGACACTTGCACAACACATTCCACACACATGACACATTCACATGCACACACACACACACCACATGCACACATACCACAAACTAACACACTCCACTATAACACTTGCACACACACACACACACACATGCACACATACTCACACACTCACACACTCTTCACATAACACTTGCACACACACACACACACACACGCACACACATGGACACATACTCACACACCACTCTTCACATGCACTTGCACACACACACACACATCCACACACACACACACTCACACACTCTTCACATAACACTTGCACACACACACGTACACACACACTCACACACTCTTCACATAGCACTTGCACACACACACACATACACTCTTCGCATAACAGCAAGAACAACATTAATACTCAACAATAAATAAATGATAGTTATTAATGTATAATGTTTGTAATGATATTGATGGTGATTATGACGATGGTTATGATATTGATGATAATAATGATAACAATGAATGAGGTAGTAATGATAATGATAATAAAGACAATAATGATAACATCAAGAACAAAGATATTAATATGATAATAATAATACGATAACGATAGTAATGATAAGAGTAAGCATGATTATAACAATAATGAACCAGAAGCAAAACGGCCATTTATTTAATTTATTCTTATTTATATTACTATATTTCTTTATTCTCCTTCTATGTATTTTTTTTTTTTCATTTTCATTTTATTGTCATTTATCAAAATCTCAAACAAGAAATAAAACAATATGATGGAAGAAAAAAATAAAAAACAAGTGATAGATTGTTTGTAAATAGATTTTTATAAATCTTTCGATACTGATATCAAGTACTTGATTTATTTTAATTCTTTCATTTCATAGGAAGGATTAATTGTATGTGTGTGTGGTGTGTGTTGTGAGTGTGTGTGCGTGTACGTGTATGTGAGTGTGAGTGCACGTCTGTGTGCATGCGTGCATATGAATGTGAGTGCAAACCTACACGTCTTACATTCATACCTGTACTACAACACCTCCTCACCCCCCTCACCCCAACAACAACACTAAAGACAAAACCATAAAACATATATACATATATATGAAAATGAATATTACCCTTCATATAAAAACACAAAGAGGTCATAAAGCAGTCTCCTGGCCTTTGGAGCAAGAAGGCCACATCTCCTCAGGATTTTTGCCAACGTCAGACAAAGTTATTAACTTAAAGTAATTAGTTCACATAATCATTAGGATGTAATTATTACCTTCATTATTGGACCATATATCTGAGCCGTTGGAGGAGGGAAGGGGAGGGAAGGAGGAAGGAGGGAGGAGGGAGGAGAGGGAGGAGAAGGGGAGAGAAGAGAGGAGGGGAAGGGAGGGAGGGAGAGAGAGGAGAGAGAAAGATAGATAGATAAATATAGATAGTAGATAGATAGTGATAGACATATAGAAAGATAAATAGATAGATAGATAGATAGAGAGAGAGAGAGAGAGAGAGAGAGAGAGAGAGAGAGAGAGAGAGAGAGAGAGAGAGAGAGAAGAGAGAGAGAGAGAGAGAGAGAAGAGAAAGAGAA
>NW_020869993.1:454198-461698 GCF_003789085.1 Penaeus vannamei
AGAGGGGAGTTCAGGGGAAATTAAAAGAATATGATTTTTTTTTTTTTTTTTTTGGGGGGGGGAGGTTATAAGGTGTTCTCTTTTTCAATTGTTTATTTCCGTCAAATTACAGTATGTGGATTTTGGGTGAATATTTCCACATTATTGTTCTTGTTCACATTCTAAACATCTCGATTCCTACATCCCTAATCTACCCACTTACTTAACACACAACCCCTTCCTTTTACTCAACATTTATCCTCTCCATTTTACTCGCCACCTCACCCCTACATCCCCCTCAGCTTTACACAACAGCCACCCCCATATTATCTTGCCTGCTCAACAGTCTACCCCTTTCAACTCACACTCGCAGCACCCTACTTGTCTTTCCTATTACCTCAACATTCCCCTCCTTTCGAAATTAATATCATTCTTCCACACTCTTCGCACCTTTTTCAAGTTAAACTCATCATCCACACTTCTACTTTTACTTATCTCATCCCTTTCAAACCTCCTCAAAATTTAATAACTCATTCCCCAACCTCCTCTTACCTCTTTATTTCAACACTCACTCCTCTTCACACTTTACATCACCTCACCTCTCATCCATCTTCACTCTACCCCTCACCCTTTACTTTTACTCATCCTCACTCTTCACTATTACTCTCCTCGCCCCTTTCACTTTCCATTCAACCCTTCTACTTTCGCTTTCACCCTCTCGCCGCCCTTCCACACCTTATATATCCAACGACACAATCACATCTTCATTCTTTAACTCCACCCACTCTCGCCACCCTTCACCTATCTAATTACCCGACAAAGAAAGAAACCCTCTTTTTTCAACTGTTACTCACTCCCACGTCGCCCCTCTTCAATCTCGTGAATCAACCCTTCACTGTTACTCAACCCTCCGCCCCTTCACACTTTTCATCAACCGCTCACTTTGCGAGACTCACCCTCGTCCTGCCCCTTCGAACTTTCTGATCACACTCTCACAGTGTTACTCACCCCTCGAGCCCCTTCCAGCTATCATCAACTCTTTGCACTTTTACCTCACACCCTCGCCCCTCACTTCATTACATAATGAGACCCTTCACGTTTTAATACAAGCCCTCGTCCCTCTTTCATTAATTAAAGATCAACCCTTTCACTTTTATTACTCACCCCTCTGTGCCCCTCTCACTTTAATCTATGAGCCACTTCAACTTTCACTTCAGCCACACCTCGCCCCTTCACCTATTCACTCAACCCTTCACTTTTACTTCAACCCCTCGCCCTTTCACCTTTAATCAACCCTTCACTTTACTCTAGCCCCCTCCGCCCCCTTCACCCTCTAATCAACCCTATCAACTAATTTAGCTCACACCGCACCTCGCCCCTTCACTTTCACAACCCTATCACTTTACTTCACTCCTAGCCCCCTCTCAACTCTTAATCAAACCTTCACTTTACTCAACCCCTACGCACCCTTCACTATTCATCATACCCTTCAACTTTAGCTCAGCCTTCCGCTCCCCCAGGTTCACTGCTTCAATCAAAACCCTCTCACCTAATTACTACCCCCATCGCCCTCATCAGCCTTAAATCAACCTCTTTGCGACTTTACTCCTCCCCTTTCGCCCCTTATCTCTTAATCAACCCTTCACGTTTACTCGTATCACACTACGCCCCTATCACATATTGCATTACACCCCTTATCACGTTTACTCACTCACACTCTCCAGCCCCTTCACCTTTAATAATTCAACCTTTCAACTATACTGCCACCCTCGCCCCTTCACCTTTAAAATTCAATCCCTATCACTGTTACTCACCCCTCGCCTCCCACATTCATCTTTATATACATCTAAACCCATTTCACGTTTTACATCACCCCTTTCGCCCCTTCACTTTTCATCAACCATGTATCTTCACTCTTACTTCACCCCCTCGCCCCTTTACACTATATTCATACTCAACCCTTTGCGCACTTTTAACTCACCCCTCGCCCCTTCTACCTTAATGTCAAACCCTTCACTTTTACTCAACCCCCTACGCCCCCTTTCACTTTAAATAATCAACCCATTCACTTTACTCTACCCCTTCGCCCCCTTCACCTCTTCAATCAACCCTTCTACTTTGACTCACCCATCGCCCCTTCCACTTTCATCAAACCTTCACATATATACTCACCCCTACTGCCCCTGTCACTTTCATCAACCTCTCACTTTATCCTCTAACCCTCGCCCCTTCACTTCTCAATCATACCCATTTACACTTTACTATATTCATCCACCCTTGCCCACTTCACTTTTAATATTTCACCCTCGCCCCTTCATAACCTAATCAAACCCTTCTAACGTTTACTCACCTACTCTCAGCCCCTTCACTTATAATTCCAACCCGTTCAACTATTTATATCACCCCTTCCTCCCTTACTATACCTTAATCAACACCTCTCATCTTTACTTCACTCCCTCGCCCCTTCACCCTTCAATCAAACCCTTACTACCTATTTTAACGTCACCCCTCGCCCTTCACTTTCACATCAACCCTTCCTACTAATACTCAGCGCTCGCCCTATCGTTCACCATTTAAATCAACTTATTTCACTTTATATCCGCCTCGCCCCTTATATAAGGTCACCTTAATTTCAAGAGAGACATTTAAGTAGACTTTTATTTTTGGTCTTTTCAAAACCCGTTGTTTTTTTTTTTAACGTTTGCCGCGCGACCAATATACGCCACACTGGTCCCCCGGGGGCCCCTTCACCTTAATTCAACCCTTCACTGTACTCCTCTATCCCTCTCGCGTTTCCTTGCTATCACATTAATCCACCTCTTCCACATATTACTCACCCCTTCGCCCCTTCCACCTTAATCTATATAGCCCTTCACTTTAACTCACCCTTCGCCGCCCTTCACCGTGTAATCAACGCCTTCACTTTAGCTACCATCCCCTCGCTCCCGTTCACTTTGCATGCGAACACCCCCTCTCACCTTCTACCCACCCCCTCGCCCCCCTCCTCTAATACAACCCAGTATTCTGTTACTTCACCCCTCGCCCTCCTTCCTCGTGGTGCTAGTTAACCAGTGTGGCACCGTGGGTACTACACCCTGCGCCCCTTTCCACTTTGCGATCAAAGCCTATCACGAGTGTATGACGTCACCCCTCGCCCCTCTCACTTTCATCAACCCTTCACTTTAACTCACCCCTCGCCACCCTTCACCATCTAAAAAACCTTCACTTTCTAAACTCACCTCCTCGCCCTTCATTTAATCAACCCTCTCCACGATATTACTCCATCCCCTCGCCCCTGTCAACTTCTAATCCCCTTCACTTACTCACCCCTCGCTTCCCTGTCACTTCTCATCAACGCCTTCACTTTACTCCCCCCTCGCCCGTGTCACCCTATTAATTCAACACCATCACCTATGACTCACCTTCGCCCCCTTTCACTATTAATCAATCCTCCTTCACTTCACCACCCCTCGCCCCTTCGACTTTATAGTCAACCCCTCGAGCGTTTACTCCCCTCGGCCCCTTCACTTAATCAACTCTTCTTCACTTGTAACTCACCCTCGCCCCTTCACTCTCCTAATTCAACCCCTCTCACCTTTGACTTGCACCCCCAACGGCCCTCTTCAGCATTTAAAATCGAACGCCCACACTTTATATCTCACCCTCTCGTCCCTCTTCACTCTTATTCAGCACCCCTTCACTCTTCTCACTCACCCCTCGCGACCTTCACCTTAATCAACCTTCGCACTTTGGACTCCCCGCCTTTGCTTTGTCGGTTTCCACGCCACAGACTGGGTGCCTAGCCTTTACAGATCAAGTGAAACCGTGTCTCACATAGACTCACCCCTTGCGGCCAACCTACTCACTTCTCAGCGTCAACCCTTCATCCTCTCGACTACCACGCCACTCGCGAGCCCAACTTTCACTGTTAATCAACCTTCCATCTTTACTTCAGCCCCCTCGCCCCCATTCCTCTTTTCGGGGAACTCAAGCCTTCACTTTACTCACCCCGTCGCCCCTTCACTTTTAATCAAACCCTGTCACTTTACTCCCCCCTTCGCCCCCCTTCACTTTAATCAACCCTTCACTTTTACTCACACCCTCGCACCCTTCACTTTCGATCAACCCTTCACTTTACTCATCCCTCGCCCCTTAACAACTGTATAAAGTCAGACCCTTACACCTTCTACATCACCTTCCCTCGCCCCGTTTCACTTTCATCCACCTTCACTTACTCACCCGCCTCTGCTTCCTGTCGACCATTTAAATTCAGACCCTTCACTTGACTCCTCCCCTCGCCTCTTCACCATTCAAATCCAACCACTGTTTCAGCGTGTTTGCTGCAACCCCTCGCCCCTTCACTTCATCAAACCCTGTTCACTTTGTTACTCACCTCCTCGCCTCCATACTAGCGTTTTACACTCAAATCCCTTCACTTTACTCACCTCCTCGCTCTATCTTCACTCATCATTAAATACACACCCATTCAACACCTATTAACTCACCCTCTATACCGCCCTTTTCACTTAACAACCTTCACTTTACTCACCCCTCGGCCCTTACACTTTAAATCAACCCTTCTCACTTATTACTTCACCTCCTATTCTAGCCCCTTTTCAACTTCCTTAATCAATCATTATATCATAACTATTTAACTCTACCCCCTCTGAGCCCTATCTTCACCTTAATCAATACTACCTTATCACATTACTACCTCCTCAGTGCTCCCCTTCACCTTTCTTATCAAACCTCTCTTCAGCTTTTACTTGCACCCCTCTGCCCCTTCACTGTTAATCAACCCTTCACTTGACTTCAACCCCTCGTCCCGCTTCACCTGTTAATCAAGCCCTTCATCTTTTACTCACCCCTCGCTCCCCTGTCTACCTTAATCAAGCGTCTTCACTTTACTTCCACCCCTCTCCGCGTGCGCCTATGACAACCCTTCACTTTACATCACCTCGACCCACCTTCACTTCTCCATCACCACCCTTCCACATGTGTACCTCACCCTCTTCGAGCCCCTTCACTTTTAAGTGATCTACCCTTCATCTCATTATCACTCACCTCTCCTCGCCCCTTCACACCTTAATCAACCCTTTCAACTTTACTCAAACCCACTCGCGCCTTCACTCCTTATATCACAAACCCTATCCACCTCATTTACTCACCCCTCTGCCCTTCGTTTCACATTTCATCATGCATATCCCTTCACTATTGCCTCTACTATCACGTATCTCCCCCGCCTCCCCCACAACACACCCTCACAACGCCGGAACACTCGCACTACCTTACCGCCGAGTGTTAGCGAGCCGCGAGTATATAATAATTTCCGCCGGAAGCTTCGTGTGGTTTTACCTACCCACAGTCGGAAGAAAATGGATGTTGAACTGTGGACCTGTGTTGGTCTACGCTTGAGGCTCAACAGGCACAACAAATGATAATGCATAATAAAGTTTTACATCGCATAAAGAAGATGAATAAAAGCTTTCGAGAAGAATTATTTAAGAGAGCTCTGGTGGAGGTGGTTGTTGGTTTGTCTTTATGTCTGCCTGCTTCCTTGTCTGTATTTGGGTGTCCGTCCGCCTGTCCAATCGCTTTGTCCGTATGCCTATGATACTGCAGGGTAGATCGCTATCAAGAATAGAAACAATGTTACGTTTTATATATTGCTATCATTATCACAATATCAATTATATATTAAAAAGGCTTGGCGCACTAAGCATGGATTTTTAAACATCGAATATAAGGTAAAACAGTGATAACAGCCCCCATTAAAGCAAATAAAAAAGATATCAAACAAAAAAAAAACTAAAAATAATTTTAATCCACAAATCAACACCGAACCACAAACATTAATTACAGATGATGGCTTCCCGAGCGAAATCTCTTAACACGAATGACCTCTGATGATCGCTGATCTCGCGACCATACTCTAGAAACCAATTTACGGGAATTCTCTTACGCCTCTTGACTCCTGGTTTACTGATCCTCTGAACTTTCCTGGTCTCGAATACGTGTCTGTTTTTTTTGCAGCTCAATTCTCTCTCCTTGTGGGTTTTAAATGTTCTTCTGGAGTGAAGTTTTAGGACTGGCTACGTAATGCAGGTCGAAGTAAGTGACTCTCATAATGACGAGACGGGGGTTAAGGAGAAGAGATACAAAGGAGGAGACGATCGGGAGGGGGGGGGGCAGATAGATTAAGGATACATTGATTATAATGATAGTGATGCTAAAGAGTATGATAGTGATAATATATACTAATGCCAATGATGATAATATGATAATGATAAAAACAATGATAACAAAAACAACAACAATAGTAATGAAAATAATAATATGAATAATAGAGATGAAATAATATTAATGATTTGAAGCAGGCTGCATGGCGTCGTGCGTAGCGTTCTTGTTTAGCATTCTTGTTGATCTGCGTTCGATTCCGCGCACCGCCAGCGGATGGTAACCCCGCCTTCCTCGCACACATAGTTTAGAAACAATAAACAGACGAGCCACAATTTCATTGATATCATAAGGGCCTGTTATAGCAAATCCTAAAATTATAATTGTGATTATAATTTATGATACTAATAATATAGATGAAAGTGATAACAATGATGATGATTATAATAACGATGTTAGTAGTACCATGATAATAAAAAGAACAAGCAAACAATAATAATGCTAACCATGATATTGATAATAATGACATAGCAAATCCTAAAATTATAATTGTAATTATAATTTAAGATAATAATGATATAGATAATAATGATAACAAATGATGTTAATAGTAATAATGATAAAAAGAACAACAAACAATAATAATGCTAACCATGCTATATAGATAATAATAATGACAATATTTTTTTTATATATATATATATATATATATATATATATATATATATATATAGAGAGAGAGAGAGAGAGAGAGAGAGAGAGAGAGAGAGAGAGAGAGAGAGAGAGAGAGAGAGAGAGAGAGAGAGAGAGAGTGAGTGAGTGAGAGACAGATGGAATGAAGGAAGGTAGAGAAAAAAAAGAGAGGGATAGATAAGAAGGGAGAGAGAGAGAAGGGGGCGAGACAGTGATAGAGAAAGAAAGGCAGAATCGGGGAAGGTATAGAGAAAAGGAGGAATGTTTGAAAGAGAGGGAATAGAGAAAGGTGAGAGAGAGAGCCAGACAGACAGAGACAGAGAGATACAGAGAGGTTAAGAAAGAAAGAAAACAGCCAGCTTGCCACACACAAAAAACAAAAACAACAAAAATATCTAAAGGAAAATTGTCAAAAATATAAATAACACACGAGATAACAGAACAGCTCAAACTGAAATCCTAGTTGGCAACTCCAGTATACGCCCAGAACCCCAATATTGGGATAAAAAGTTCAGCGGAAACCTCCACGTAAATCCATACATAGTAATGAAGGATCTCTCTTTCATGTCCTTCAAAGCGGGAGGAGCTGGGGGGGGGAGAAGGGAGGAGGAAGGAGATGAGGGGAAGTTTAGTGGGGCAGGAGGGAAGAGG